>VXBO01001411.1:76635-88644 GCA_013400135.1 Rhinoptilus africanus | reverse complement strand
CGGGGCGTGTTTGCATAGCGTGGGGGTGTTCTCCAAAAACCTTTCGAACTCGCAAGCCTTCCTCTGTCCTCGGCCCTTCTGTCGCACCCGGCTCGCCGCTGCGTGGGGCAAAGCCCTGCCAAACGAACCTGGCTCTTAATTAAGCCGTTTTCGGAGGCCGGTCCTGATGTTGGGTGGATCTTCGTCCTCCATCGTTAGATTCCCCACCTGCGTGGTCCAGACCAGACCCACCACGTCCAGGCGACACTCGGCGAACCTCTCCCATCCAGGAGCCGCAGCAAGTTTAAGTGAATTTCCTTCTATTTAAGCTTTTTCCAACCCCCCCCAGCTCCAGCTTTCCCTCGACCGTGTGTCAATGAAACTAGGCGCCCATTAAGGCGCTTAACTCCCGTTCTCCTCCCCTGGCATCGGCGCTGCCAGCTACGTAAGGCAAACCTCCCGGCACACAGCTCTGCCCGCTGGGTTCCTCCTCCCGCCCTCCGGCATGCGAAAGGGCTGGTGTGGTCTAATCACCGAGTCTAATCACCGCTGTGAAATATTAATTAATCTGGCCGCTTGTTGATGCTCGGCGCGCGCACACCGCGGTGTCGGAGCGGCAGGCTCGGCCGGGCGGTGAAGTGGGAATAACGGAGGGGCGAATGGTGTCAGCTGGCAGCGGGGCTGATTTTACGTCCTGCCGCTCACCGAGGAGGTGTTAAAGCTGGATTCGATGCCTGGAGCTGTCGGAATTTGGGGGGGGCAAGATGGGGGGGAGCGCGTTTGGGCAAATGCAGGTGGGATTCAGAGGTGCTGGCGCCAGCGTGGGGTTGGCTTCTGGAGCAGATCACATTTAGGGGGTCCCTGCGTGGGCTGGGGGGGGAACCCCGGCAGGTTTTGCCCCCCCACCTCCCCCCAGCCCGGTTGGGGTGTCTGTGCCGGCGTCGTCGGTGGAAGCAAGGCGAGAGCGCGGTGCGTGGAGCAGTGCCAGGGGGAAGCTGCGAATTTAATTGCTGAGCTAAAAGGCTCCGCGCCGACGGCTCCGAGCGACGTCTGGGAGAGCGTTTTCCCTCTCCGGCGTGCTCCTGTCCATCCCGCTCAGCCGCAGGAGAAACGTGTCCGGGCAGCGGCAGCCTTGGCTCGCCCGTCCCCGGCGTCTCGGCTCTTCCTCCGCTGTCGCTGCCTCCAAATATTTGGCCACCCCTTTGTCAAGAGACGCGGTTCCGTGAGGTGGGGGTTGGCTTGTGCTGCCCCGGGAGATTTGGGTCTTCGGCAACGTCCCCCAAAGCGTCTCTGCTCGCAGATGAGCCGGCAGCTTTTATAACACCCCCCCGTTGCAGATGCTGACTCTTAAGCCAAGGACACTTGGATGAGCGGCGATTTAATGAGTGGAGAAAGGAACAAGCCGCAGCCACGCAGCCCGAACTGTTCAGGAAGGTCAGGAATTACCAACTATCATCCGGACATTGCTCCAAATTCAGATTTGGCCCCTTCCGCAGCTCTGCCTCCCCTGTTTAGGTGGTGGAGGTTTAATGCAGCCCCCCCCACGGGGTCTTTCCGTCTTTTCCTGGCTGTTCTTTTCCAAGAGCTCTTCTTTGCACTGGGATGATGGGAACTGCTCGACGCACTCCCCTCCCAGCCTGGGGGGCTGACGCTGCGTCCCCCCCTGCACCCTGCTGTTCTCGCCCTGTTCCCAGCATGGCATGCAGCAAGGAGGGCATCGGGCCACGGTTTTAATCGGTGCCCGGTGTGTTTGGCTCCCTTAAACACGATTAAAAAGAGATTTGCTGGCTTGCTTTACAGCTCTGGTTTACATCGGGAGCTGCCCTGGCTCTGGGGGGGGCACGAAGGCAAATGCAGGCTGGCTGGGGCAGAAGCTGACTTTTTAATGTAGATTTTTCTGCCTTTTAAATTGGTGGCAGAAGCTCGGAGGAGCACCCGAGCGAGCCTTTCCCTCGGGGGAGCTCCCAGCCGCCTGTATGGCTCCGGGCTTTCCCCCGGGAATGGCTTTTGGGGAGGATGGGGATCTGCGAGCGATGCCCTCTGTCTCTCTCCGTGCCTGCCATCCCTCGCAGCGCTGAGTCCGTCCCTTCCCTCTGCCAGCGTCGCTCCTTTCTTGCCTTCCTTGGTGTTTATTTCCTCCCCCTGGGCTCCTCGCTCCATCCCTCTGCCCGCCCCGGGGTGGATGGAAAATAAATAGGACTAAGGCGTCTCTGGGCCGACTTGGATATTGCTCAGTGACATTTCTGACGTGGAGCAGGGAGATTTTTGTCCTTTTCCCCCAGGCAGGCTCCCCTGCCGGGGCCTGAGGGAGTCGGAGAACGGGTGTGGAGGAGACTCTCGCGTCGGGCTGCGTAAATGGGATTTTTGCTAAGCAGATTAGGGAAAGGTCTCTGGCTCGGTGCGGGGCTCAAGGGAAGACAGCGCGGGGCTGGTGGTACATCCCCTACCTTCAGGCTGGTGTTGTAGCTTGGTGTTAAGAGAGCGACCTTCATGGGATATTAGGTTTAATGAAGGATTTTGCCTGATTTAATTAAGACTTATTTACAAACAGTGGGAGTGCCCTTATTAAGTAAATTCCAGGCCTTGAATAATATGGCCATAAGGTTTTCCAGCCGTGCTTATTGCCAAGATGCTGTTAAAATAGGGAGAGGGAATCCCAGAATCCCAGACCGGCAGGGGCTGGAAGGGCCCTCTGGAGCTCATCCCGTCCCACCCCCTGCCAGAGCAGGGNTCCCTTTCCCCAGAGCTGCTCTCTCCAAATGAAAGGGGTTAATGGGGAAAAGTCCGAGCACGGGTGGGAGAACGCGTGGTCCCTTCGGGAGGTGAGCTGGGCCTGTGTCCCATTCTCAGCTGGCCATAATCCATCCCAAAAACCCCAGTTACAGCTGGTACCGGCGAACCCTGCTGCTGGTAACACGTGCAATGAGTTTATCCAGGACTCTCAGAGCTCGTGCGGACATCGGAGCGGTGGAGTGGGGGTTATGCCAGCAAGCCACCATCGCCGGGGCTGAAAGGCTGTAATTATCCCCAATTAGATCGCCTTTCTCAGAGCTGAGCTGTGGAAGCTAAAGGCCCTTTTGGCGCGCTTTGCCGGCCGGCAGGAGCGCAGATGTGAGCTGCTGCGGGTGAGGAGCCCCCTAAATGCCACTGGGGTGACCCAGGCGGTGACACACGGAGGTGACACACGTATGGTGGGTACCTGCGGGGGCTGGTGCTGCTCCTGCGTTTCCCACCTCATTCCCTCCACAGGGAGAGGGTGGAATCCCCTTTCTCCGTGCCTCGATTTACCCATCTTTAAGAAAATCCCTGCCCCCGCTTCCCACAGCAGGCTGCCAGCAGGAGGAGAGCGTGACGCGCCGCGCGGGTCCGTCCGCATCCCTGGATGCTGTTTCGGGGTCAGCTCCATCCCGCCGAGCCTCCCCCCCCTTATCAGCGCTGCCCGCCGCCGCATGGACCGACTGGCCGAGCTTTGGGCTCAAGGCACCTCGAAAAACCCTCCCCGTTTCCCCTCGAAATGCCCATCTCCCTGGTCGCCCCCGCATACCGACGCCGGCAGAGCCAAGCCAGCGCCGTTCCCAGCTGCCATCGGAGCCGCCTGGGTGACTCAGCAGCCGTGCTGAAAGCTTCCCTTATTTATTTAAACGGCTGCTCCCGCTCGGCTGAGCATCTCCCGCAGCGATGCTGCCGCTGGGCCGGCTCCGGCTGTCGCTTGGCGAGGAGGAGAGAGATACCCGGTACCCCGAACCCCCGGCTTTGCTCCGGATGCCATGGCTTTGACTACCTGGGCTATCGGCTCCGCGCTGCGGCTTTGTGCCGCCGGCCCTGCCTGCTCCTGGGAGATGCTGCACGTGGCCGGAGCAGGTACCTTCTTCCCACTTCGCTTTTCCCCAGGGTGCTGGGGTGGGATGTCCTGGGATTGGGGGGGGGAAGGCTACCAGTGACCTTCAGTGTCATTTTTTTCTAATTTTTTAAAGACTTTTGCCAGCCTGGGATGGAGGAATTCGTTGCGGCCGCGGGGATTTGTCCTCATGGAGGAGGGATGCTGCCGGTCGGTGGGGCTAGTGCAAGGGCACAAGGGATGTGGGGTCAATGTGGTGGGTGCTAAAGGAAACTGGTGTCTGGAAGAAGAAATGTCGGTCTGAGACGCTGGCTGGGGGGGTTGTCACCCCCCGCGTTAGGGTTTGGGGCTGTGAGGGTCTGGGGGGGGTCCCATATAGAGGAAACACAGGGCTGGTTTCAGCCCCGGCATCAGGACTAGGCGTGGGTTTGTTGCTCTCTGGAGCAATATATTTTATTTCCTGGGGGAGAAATAAAAGAAGGGAAAATCATCACCTTTCCTCAAGGTCCGTGTCATTTTTACTTTGCTTTTTTAAGGGTTTATGATCTCCCTGTCGGTACCTCTGCATGCCCAGGCTGAGCAAATCCCAGAGAAGGCAGGGGCTTGGGGAAGGAAAGTTTCTCTTGGTTTCATGCGAGCGGAGTAAGCGGGACCCGTCCGGTGCCCTGCCGCGGGGGGCTCAGCCCTCTTACTAGACATCGGAGAGTCTCGTCTGGAGGCGCTGCTACGTAGGACACCCTGTTATGGTGGGATCCCGCCCTGGCGTGGCTTTGGGTTGAGCAACGGTCCTGCTGTCCCTATCCCGGCTGTGTTTGTCCCCCCGCACCCTGGGACCCATGGGTCGCCCGCGTCCCCTCTCCTGGCAGGCGCTTCGGGTCTTCGGCTCTCTCCCGCTGCTGCTTTCTTGAGGTGAGGCCTTAAAATTCTCCCCGCTTCCGAAAGAAGAGGTCGCGTTAGGTGAGCAGGAAGGCATTAGATTTAATTACGCCATTATTATTGACGGGATTCGTGCTGTGTCTGCTCTTCAGCTTCGTTCATCAAGATGAGGGCGGTAGATCGGGAACGCGACGGGGCTCTTTGCTCCTCTCCCAGGGCTAGGAATGTGCATTAATCCTGAAAATACCCAAACCCTACATTTCTGGAGGTGAGGTAATTACAGCCGGGGGGACGTGGGTCCTCAGTTAATGGGATTCCTTACGGAGAAACTCTCCAGCTATTTTTCCGTAGCCCATGCTGAGCTGCCGGCAGGGACGTGTGGCCCGGCAAGGTGAGATAAGTCACGCTGCCTCGGCCGTCCCGGGCGAGGGGAATTTATTAAGAGGATTCAGCAGATCATCAGACGCTCGTTTTGTGCGAGCGGCAGCCGAGAATTTATTAAGAGGCCAGAGTAAAGATACTTTGGAAAAAAGAGCAAAATCGATGGCCGGCGGCTGAGAAGGGAGGAGAGCGAGCAGCGGAGATGAGGCTTAGAAAGAAAACATGGGATAGGAAGAAAATATGGGATAGAAAGAATTTATTAAGAGGCCAGAGTAAAGATACTTTGGAAGAAAGAGCAAAATCCATGGCTGGCGGCTGAGAAGGGAGGAGGGAGAGCAGAGGAGATGAGACTTAGAAAGAAAACATGGGATAGAAAGGAAACAAACACGGGATAGAAAGAAAATATGGGATAGAAATAATTTATTAAGGGACCAGATTAAAGGCACTTTGGAAAAAGAGCAAAATCGATGGCCGGCAGCTGAGAAGGGAGGAGGGAGAGCAGTGGAGGTGAGACTTAGAAAGAAAACATGGGATAGGGAGAAAACAAACATGGCATAGGGAGAAAATATGGGATAGAAATTTATTAAGAGGCCAGAGTAAAGATACTTTGGAAAAAAGAGCAAAATCGATGGCCAGTGGCTGAGAAGGGAGGAGGGAGAGCAGTGGAGATGAGACTTAGAAAGAAAACATGGGATAGGGAGAAAACAAACATGGGATAGGGAGAAAACAAACATGGGATAGAAAGAAAATACGGGATAGAAAGAATTTATTAAGGGACCAGATTAAAGGTACTTTGGAAAAAAGAGCAAAATCGATGGCTGGCAGCTGAGAAGGGAGGAGGGAGAGCAGTGGAGGTGAGACTTAGAAAGAAAACATGGGATAGGGAGAAAACAAACATGGCATAGGGAGAAAATATGGGATAGAAATTTATTAAGAGGCCAGAGTAAAGATACTTTGGAAAAAAGAGCAAAATCGATGGCCGGCAGCTGAGAAGGGAGGAGGGAGAGCAGTGGAGATGAGACTTAGAAAGAAAACATGGGATAGGAAGAAAATATGGGATAGAAAGAATTTATTAAGGGACCAGATTAAAGGCACTTTGGAAAAAGAGCAAAATCGATGGCCGGCAGCTGAGAAGGGAGGAGGGAGAGCAGTGGAGGTGAGACTTAGAAAGAAAGCATGGGATAGAAAGGAAACAAACATGGGATAGAAAGAAAACGTGGGATGGAAAGAAAATATTGGATAGTGTGAAGGTGCAGAGGGGTTTTCAGAGAGAAGTGGAAGCAGCTCTTTGCCACCGCAGCATTGCTGGGAGTGCTGGGCTTTGAAGACCCCAAAGGGGACCCCAAAGCAGATGGCAGCTTTAAGGTGGGGTGCGGGATGCCTTTCCCCCTCCGTGGCACCCACCGTCGGAGGCGATGTGCTCGGGAAGCCAGGGAGAACATTGCAGGAAGCGAGCGGTGCCAGTGCCGGGAGCTGGCGCGGGCAGGCGTGAGCTCATGCGTTCCAGCGGGAGCGATCGCCGGTGGGAGCCTTTGTGTGTCGTCCCCCACCCCCTTTCCCCGGCTTCTGCTTCTCGGCAGCAGTTGCCAAAAAGCAGCCCCGAATTACTCACGCTTCCCCGGGCTCGAAAAAGCCGGTGCTAAGGGGTGACGGACTCCAGTCTCCTGCCCGGGGTGCAGCATCCCAGTAACGCCAGGCTCCGGGGAAAAAATGCATTGTGCTGGAGCAGGGGGATCCTGGCGTGCGAAGCCCTCGGAGTGCCAGTGTGTCCAGAAATCTTTTTTTTCCCCGTTTTTTTTTTTTTTTAAATAAACAAACGTGGCAGATATTCATCCGTGTCTCAGAGGCAGGGCCGTGCTGGTCCAGCTTTGCTGGATGCTGAACTCCCTGGTGCCATAGCCGTCCCCATGCTCGTGGTGCATGGCAGCACGACGGATGCTCTGGAGCCCTCCTGGACCACCCGCCGCCCCCGAAGTTGAAGACGGGGGGATCCCTGGCTGCTGCGAGGGGTGTGCTGTGGCCCTGAGAAAGAGGACATGGCACAGGGAGAAATATCCAGGTCACAAATGATCCCTTCTTTCCTCAGTTGGGATATTTTGCCTACAGAAAGGACGGGGATGGACTCTTTATCAGGGAGTGGAATGACAGGACATGAGGGAACAGTTTCAACCTGAAAGAGGGAAGGTTTAGACTGGATGTCAGGAAGAAATCCTTTGCTGTGAGGGGGGTGAGCCCCTGTCCCAGGCTGCCCAGAGAAGCTGTGGCTGCCCCATCCCTGGAGGGGTTCAAGGCCAGGTTGGACGGGGCTTGGAGCAACCTGGGCTGGTGGGAGGTGTCCCTGCCCAGGGCAGGGGGGGGCACCGGGTGGGCTTTAAGGTCCCTTCAACCCAAACCACTCTGATTCTGTGATTTGTTGGCAAGGGCTGATTGCTCGGCTGTGAGCTGGGATGAGGCTGATGCCCGCTGTTTGCTGTGGAGATCATAGAATCACAGAATCACAGGGCTGGAAGGGCCCTCTGGAGATGATCCCGTCCCCCCCCCTGCNTCAGTATTTATAGGCATTGATAAGGTCCCCCCTCAGACGTCTCTTCTCCAGACTAAAGAGACCCAATTCCCTCAGTCTTTCCCCATCACGGAGATGTTCCAGTCCCCTCAGCATCTCTGTAGCCCTTACGAAGGAGATGCTTCTTGCCGAGGGGTTTTGGCTCTGGGAGAGGCTGCGCAGGGCACGGCTTGTGCGGCAGGGACAAGCTGCTGTCACGTCCAGGGTCCCTCAAAAAGAGGGGCTGGGTATGTTTGTGTGGGTGTCCCCCAAGATACTCGGTGACCCCCTCGGGGCAGAGGGAGGGCGATCCGTCAGCCCAGAGGTCGGGGAGCAGTCGAAGGGGGTTGGAGTTTCCAACAGCTCAGCTTTGGAGCTGCAAACAGGAAAATGCGGGGTGTTTTTCCACAGCCACCATAAGATGCTCTCTCCTCTCTCCTGCCTCGCTGTCTCCAGCAGCCTGTGCTCTGACCCCAGGGGGGGCGCGGGGCAGGGTGTCGGGGGGTGTCCTCGGGTGAGCGGCTGGAGGAGGGAGCTCTTGCTCTGAGGATCTTGTGAAACCGAGAAGCGGAGATTGAGCCGAAGTTTGGATAGCTCGGTCTCTGGGGGCTGCTCCCTTGGGTGAGAAAAGCAGACAACCCTGCAGTCCTGCGTCAAATGATGCCGCTCTCCAGCCAATTCCCTGCCTCTCGGCTACAGTTTTCTTCCCTTGTGGTTTTTGGTTTTGGCTGCAAAAGCTCTGGGAGGTCATCAGCTGGGTGCCCTGTCCTCTTCCCGGCTTCCCCACTGAATCCAAGGATATGTTTTCCACCAAAGGCACCTCGGGCAGGAGCTGGGGCTTTCGTCCCTGCTGATGGGCTCTGTCTCCTCTCTCCCAGGTGTGTGCGGCTGCTGCGGCGCCCTGCGGCCGCGCTACAAAAGGCTGGTGGACAACATCTTCCCCGAGGACCCAGAGGTAAATGAAGCGCTGCTTCGCGCTCCGAAGCTCCGGTGCTTCACACGGCAAAGCTCCCGCGGCAGCGACATGGTGTCACCTGCCCAGAAATGGCTCCTGGGAGCCAGGCCATGCTTTGAACTCCATAAAACCATGGCCAGAGGGTTGGATTTTCCTTTAAAGCCTGTTTGTGAGTGGAAATATGAGCAGCTCCTCCAGCTGCATCGGCCTGGAGGCACAGGCTTCTTTTCCTAAAGGTGCTGGGCAGATGCTGAGGATGGATGGGAGGATGGATGGGAGGATGGATGGATGGATGGATGGATGGATGGATGGATGGATGGATGGATGGATGGATGGATGGATGAGGGACGTATGTCCTTCTCCTTGCAGGATAAGGAAAGCTGCTTCTAAGAGCAGGGGTCTCCTGAGGCCTCAGCCAGGCTTTCCAACAAAAATGCTGCTTATGCTTCCAGGATGTGGGGAAGTTGAATCGGAGATGGGGGATGCCCCGCCAGCTGCTCCCAGAGCATCCCAAATACGACCTTTTTGTCTCCTTTTTGCAGCCAAGGTGCAAAGGCAGTGCAGGAGGGGGCTCCCAGCTGGGGGTAGCAGGACTGGGATTACCCGGGGAGATGGGGAATTTGGTCACGGAGCTGGCAGCAAAGCTGAAGAAGAGGAAGCTGCTACTGAACCATGCGGAGAGGAGGAAGCACAGCCGTTTTCCAGGCTGTGGGGGTTCGGGGCTGGCAGGTTGTGTTGTTTGGCCTCAGCAGCCTGGAGGGGTTGATGGTCCCTGTCTGCCCCTGTCCTACTCGGTGCTGGGACATTGCTAAGGGCTGGCAAATGGTTCTCCTTGTANGCAGTTCCCTGTCCTTCTTGACTCTGGGAGCCCAGAACTGGACACAGTGTGGGCTGCTCCATGGAGGCTTGCCCTGGGATGGTGCATCAGAGACCTCTCAGCTGAGGCTAAATCACAGAATCACAGAGTGGTTTGGGTGGGAAGGGACCTTGAAGCCCCCCCAGTGCCCCCCCTGCCCTGGGCAGGGACACCTCCCACCAGCCCAGGTTGCTCCAAGCCCCGTCCAACCTGGCCTTGAACCCCTCCAGGGATGGGGCAGCCACAGCTTCTCTGGGCAACCTAATGCAGTCCTTGTTTGCCCTCCCTGGGGTATAAGGCGTGGAGAAGCGCTGGGATGGGACTGCTGTGCTCCAGAACTCTGCCGGGGTTTGCTGCAGAGCTGCTCCTGCTGTTTGCCGGCTCTGGGTGCAAGGCCGTGACGTCCTGCTGCTGCTCTCTTTCAGGATGGGCTGGTGAAGACCAACATGGAGAAGCTGACATTTTACGCCCTGTCTGCTCCGGAGAAGCTGGATCGCATTGGTGCCTACCTCTCCGAGCGGCTCATCCGAGACGTGAGCCGGCATCGATATGGGTGAGGGCTGGGAGGCTTTTTCAGCCACCCCAGTGATTGACGTTCGATTGATCGATTGTTATCATGATTGATCGATTGTTATCGTGATTGATCGTTACGATGGGACACTAGAGAGTAGAGGGTGCCCAAGCAAGGGTTGGGATGTGTTGGGTACACAGCTCCAAGCTGTCCGGAAGCTGTGACCACGCCGTGGAGAGACCCAAACATGTCCTGCCTCTGAAAAGGAGGCATGGGAGCATGAAGGGATGTACAAACTCCTTGTAAAGTTTCAAGGGACCAGGGAAGCTGGGAGCTACGGAGTGTTTCCCTGGCATCGTGCTATCTGTGCTTGAGGTGTCTGCGCGTGTACGGTGTTTGTCCCCAGCAGCAGGACTGTCATTGTCCCTCTGGGCCATCATCAGGGGCTTGTGGGCACCCTCCTGGCCTTTAAAAGCCCACGGTGGCTCTTCCAGAGCCGGATGGAAGGCTGGCTGGGTGGGGGCAAGCAGCTAAACAGGGTGGCCCTGGCCGCAGTTTGCTGGGAGTTATTCAGGACAAACTTGTGTTGCACCCCGTGCACATCTTTATGGTGACGTGGAATAAGCGGGAGCCAGGATGATCGGCAGCGCGCTGACGCTTTTTGAGAGAGCAGAGATGCGGGGGTGTGAGGCTGGATGGGGATTGTGTGTGTGGTCAGTCCAGCTCCCCTGCCTGAGGAGCGGCTGAGGGAGCTGGGGGGGTTCAGCCTGGAGAAAAGGGGGCTGAGGGGAGACCTTCTCGCTCTCTGCAACCCCCTGAAAGGAGGGGGGAGCCAGGGGGGGGTCGGGCTCTTCTCCCAAGGAACAAGAGGAACGGCCTCAAGTTGCACCAGGGGAGGTTTAGGATGGATATTGGGGAAAATGTCTTCGTGGAAAGGGCTGTGAATCCTTGGCAGAGGCTGCCCAGGGCAGTGGTGGAGTCGCCATCCCTGGAGGGATTTAAAAGCCGGGCAGACGTGGTGCTGAGGGACATGGAGCAGTGGTGGGTTTGGGCAGTGTTGGGTTAATGGTTGGACTGGATGATCTGGAAGGTCCCTTCCAATCTGGGCAATTCCACAATTCTATGATTCTATCCCTGGGGGTATTTAAAAGACGGTTAAAAATAGTTCTGAGGGACACGGTTTGGCGGTGGTTTTCATCAGTGTAACGTTGATGGTTGGACTCAATGATCTTGAAAGGTCCCTTCCAACCTGGGCGATTTTATGATTCTGCGTGGCCCTGGCTGGGCCCCATCCCTTCATCTTGCCTTCCCGCATCATTCCCAGCAAGGCTTTGCCGTGTTTACTGCGAGGAGAGCAGCGCCCGCCTGGCAATAGCTGAGTGCCCTGGTTAGAAAGGCTGGGGGAGCACGGGAGGGCTCCTTCCCTTTGAAATACCTCCTGGATTGATTCTTGCTGTCTCCTGAACAAAGCCGCGGCAGACGAACACGGCTCAGCTTCCTGGTGCGAACTTCAGCCCGCCTTTTATCCCGGGGGAAGAGGAGCCAGCAGCCTGCCTGAGGAGCGTTAAAGTTGGAAAACCTTCAAAGCCTCATCCGCATCGCCCGTCATTGGGAGTGACGGGACACTCAAAGCTCTGCCTGATGTTCTGCGGTTGAGCGGCTGTTCACAGGCTCTGCTCGCTATGTTGGGAGAAGAAAGGCTTTCAAAGATTATTTTTTTTTTTTTTGACATCTAATGACAGGCCTTGGCGGGTGGAAGTGGGGGGGGGGAATATACTCCTCCACCTGTGCGTGTAGGCACATAATGAGGTTGGAGCGCTCGCTGATTTTCAAAGTCTGACTTTGAAATGCCCGAAATAGGTTTGGATCGACCTTACGTCTGTTGGCTGGAGCAGAGCAGGGCTTGTCCCGCGGCAGACACCGCAGCCGGGCTTAGAAAGGGTGGCCGAGCACGTGGGTGCCCCTCCTGCCCGCCTGGGGAAGGGAGCCTTGATTTCAAGCCTGTTGGGTGCCAGCTTTTTGTTACCTTTATTGCTAAAGGGAGAAAGTGTTCTCGTTTGCATTTGCAGCG
>VXBO01001411.1:53783-67432 GCA_013400135.1 Rhinoptilus africanus | reverse complement strand
CCTCTTTTCCAGGCTAAAGAGACCCAATTCCCTCAGTCTATCTTCATAGGAGAGGTGTTCCAGTCCCCTCATCACCTTGGTAGCCCCGTGCTGTCCCCTCTCCATCAGTTCCTTGTCCCTCTGGAACCGGGGAGCCCAGCACTGGACCCAGTGCTCCAGCTGTGCCCTTCCCAGGGCAGAGCAGAGGGGGAGGATGACCTCCCCCCACCCGCTGGCCACACTCTTCTTGATGCCCCCCAGGATGCCATTGGCCTTCTTGGCCACCAGGGCCCATCGCTGGCTCATGCCCATCCTGTTGTCCACCAGGACTCCCAGGTCCCTTTCCTCAGAGCTGCTCTCCAGCAGGTCACCCCCACCCTGTCCTGGTGCAGGGGGTTATTCCTCCCCAGGGGCAGCACCCGACACTTGCCCTTAGTGAATTCCATAAGGTTCCTCTCCGCCCAGAATAAGGGCGTGCTCATGGGATGGTCCCGTTCGGTTGCCCGATGGCACAAAACAGGCTGTGATCCTCTTTGTGGGTGTGGGGTTGATACCTGCAGATACTGGCTGCAGAGAAGCCCTTCCCCTCCATTATTTTATGATCCTTCTTGGCCACAGGACAGTTGGGAAGGCTCTCCAGGAGCTGCTGCAGGGAGCTCCGTTACCGCTCCTCACTCTGCACCTTGGCCTCGCCTCCGGTGGCACGTGGGGATGCTGTGAGCTTAAAAACCCCCACTTTGTGCGTTGTCTGGTACAGAGGTTCCTTTTGTAACAGCCCTGCATTTTTCTGGTGAGCGAGAGGAGTTTATCAGTTGGAGCCGGTCCCTGCTCTCTGGGAACAACTCCCGGTGGGGCTGGGCAGGCTCCTTCGCTTGCGCAGAGCCACCCATTGCAGCTGATGGTAACAATAGCCCGGCACAGCGGGTGTGTGCCGATTGTAGAATCATGGAATGGTTTGGGTGGGAAGGGACCTTAAAGCCCCCCCAGTGCCCCCCCCTGCCCTGGGCAGGGACACCTCCCACCAGCCCAGGTTGCTTCAAGCCCCGTCCAACCTGGCCTTGAGCCCCTCCAGGGATGGGGCAGCCACAGCTTCTCTGGGCAACCTGGGACAGGGGCTCACCCCCCTCACACCAAAGGATTTCTCCCCAATATCTCACCTCAATCTCCCCTCTTTCAGTTAATCTTACTCCTTTGTTCCGAGTGGGAGGATAAAACGTGGGCACTCAGCGGTACAACGCTTGTCCCAGGACAAGGATGAACCTCCTCCATTCGCAGCACCGGGCGCCGCTGGGTGGATGGAGGCTGAACGCTCTCTGCGTTCCAGCCAGGAGCTGATGCCTTGCGTTTTGTGGCAGCTCTTGTGTCACTGAGGTTTTATTTATTTTTTCCCTTTCTTAAAGCTACCCCTGTCAGCACGATTGGATGAGTTGGGGTTGCCCCTTCCTGCCTGACCCTTTGTTCTCATCCTTTCACGAATAAGTTTGGGCGTTCAGAAGAAAGCCTGAAAACATGTTTATCCTTTCTTCCTCCTTAATTCTCTCCCTGAAAGCTTAAAAGCCAGACCTGCTGGTCAGCTGGCATTTCTGGCAAGCTCCGTGTCTGTTGGCATGGCCCTGGGTGAAAGGAGTGGTGGGACCTCGTGCTGTGGGTGAGATCTGGGAGGTGGTTAAGAAGCCGCTTGTGGTTGGTTTCTCCACTGGCATTTCCAAGGCTGTTTTCANCAGGGCAGGGGGGGGCACTGGGGGGGCTTTAAGGTCCCTTCCCACCCAAACTATTCTATGATTCTGCCCTGTAGCAGCATTTGGGAAATCTTGTCCAGGTTTTGTGCCATTTGGGAGGATGGAAACAAGCTGGGGATGAATTGCTCTCCTGTTACTGGTGTGTGCTATGTATTAGGATTCCCTAACTCAGAACCTCGTGGCATCTCTCAATGCCCTTTACAGGGACCACTGGGGCTTGTGATGAGGTTTGCAGCATCCACAGCCTGGTCTGGGTGCTGCTGGAGCTCGGTGGGACAATACAATGGCACGTTCCTGCTGGGGAACCCCATGTCCTGGGTGCCTCTGGGTGTCCTGACCTGTCACCCCCAGCTGAACTGCTGGAGTGAAGAGCCCTGTGTTACGCTGCTGACGCCCACAGATTTTTGCTGGTTTGGGGAGGAATTTTAAGCGTATTTTTGTTCTCATGCCTTCTTTCTTCTCTCCCAGTTCGTGAAGTTTGCCAACATCGAGGAGGACACCCCGTCGTACCACCGCAGCTACGACTTCTTTGTCTCCCGCTTCAGCGAGATGTGCCACTCCAGCCACGATGACCTGGACATCCGGACAAAGTGAGTGCCACGAGTGGGATGTCCCCAGATCCACTGGCTCCAGGGGGCTTCCCTGTGCCTCCCAGCCTCCACCTTTTCTGGAGAAGCGCCTGTTCCTGGGGATGTGTTGGATGCAGGCTGCAAGGACCGATTGCTTTGTGCTGTGATGGAGATGCAGAGCGATTCCCCGGAGCCAGGCGCATTCATGGTGCTGGTCTTAATGTTCGATGGTCTTAAAGGTCCCTTCCAACCTAGACCAGTCTGTGCGGAGCGGCTGAGGGAGCTGGGGGGGTTCAGCCTGGAGAAAAGGGGGCTGAGGGGAGACCTTCTCGCTCTCTGCAACCCCCTGAAAGGAGGGGGGAGCCAGGGGGGGTCGGGCTCTTCTCCCAAGGAACAGGCCATGGGACAAGAGGAAATGGCCTCAAGTTGCACCAGGGGAGGTTTAGGATGGATATTGGGGAAAACGTCTTCGTGGAAAGGGCTGTGAAGCCTTGGCAGAGGCTGCCCAGGGCAGTGGTGGAGTCGCCATCCCTGGAGGGATTTAAAAGCCGGGCAGACGTGGTGCTGAGGGACATGGGGTAGGGGGGGGTTTGGGCAGGGTTGGGTCGATGGTTGGACTCGATGATCTTAAAGGTCTCTTCCACCCATAACGCTTCTACGATTCTATGATCTTTAAGCATTTCTCCCCTTTGCTCCAGGGCCAGGGCCCACAGGCAGCTGGAGCTCGGGGCGGGAGGCGAGGAAACAATCCTGTCCCCAAAAGGAAGGGTGAGGATGATGACAGGAAAAGGTGCCCATTCTGAGCCGAATGAACGTTCGCTCAAAGCCGTGTGGTCTGTTATTTTCCACGTTTAAAGGCAGTTACATCTCTCTAGCCAGCATCGAGGGCTGACTTGCATTGCTGTGATGGGAAACCTACCCTGGGGGGATTAATTAGGACTAAAGCAGACAGATTAATGTTGTTTACTGCCGCCAAGGCCAGGCCTGCCGCTGGTGTATTTAAAATGCCCCCGGGAGGCACCGATAGCGCCTGTGGCTCTCGCCGGGGAGCTCTGGGCAGGAGGCCACCCGTTTGAAGCAGAGCCCAAATGTCGGGCAGCGTTTGAGCACATCATCTTGGTGCTGTTCCCCAGAGCTGCCGGACCAGGGACCAGTTGCCTTGACTGGTTGAAGCCCTGAGGTTCTCCTCTCCTGCTAGAGGCTTGGCTCCAAGGACCAGGCTTCCCTCCTTCCAACACTGCAGACTCCCAGGGCTGGGCTTTTCCCCTTAAAAAGGAAATAAGGCAGAAGGATCATTCTTTTCACTTGACCTTCAGGGCACGAGTCAGGCTGGCTAAATTGCATTGGAGACTGGAAGAGAGGAATTCTGCAGCTCCTGTAATTAAAAAGGAGTGCTCTGCTTTCCTGGGCCCTTGGTGCTCCTCAAAGCTCCTTCCTCAAGAATTGTGTCTCGGTCTGATTATTGCCTTGATTAGATCTGCAAAATGTGTTAGGGAGACCTCAGAGCAGGTTATTTAATGTGTTTATTTCTGCAGACAAGGACGTGAGGTCTTTCTCAGGCATTACTTCTCCTGTGGGGACAGGCTGAGAGAGCTGGGGGGGGTCAGCCTGGAGAAGAGAAGGCTCCGGGGAGACCTTCCAGCCCTTTCCAGCCCCTCAAGGGGCTCCAGGAAAGCTGGGGAGGGACTCTGGAGCAGGGAGGGGATGAGGGGGAAGGGTTTTACACTGCAAGAGGGGGGATTTAGATGAGATATTGGGAAGAAATTCTTTGGTGTGAGGGGGGTGAGCCCCTGGCCCAGGTTGCCCAGAGAAGCTGTGGCTGCCCCATCCCTGGAGGGGTTCAAGGCCAGGTTGGACGGGGCTTGGAGCAACCTGGGCTGGTGGGAAGTGTCCCTGCCCATGGCCATGCCGCAGTCTTTTACGTTCCCTTCCCACCCGAACCCTTCTGTGGTGTGATTCTGTGATGAGCAGTGGGCGTTGAGGGGCTGGTTTCAGACCTGGGCATCCTGCAGGGTAGGGTAGTTTTTATTGATGACTTTATTGACCAGAGCAGAGTCAGGATCTTTGGACCCAGAAAGCCCGCAGGTGTCAAAAAGCCCCAAGGATTCCCTCGCATCCAGCATCCCCATGGGGGCAGCTTGGCTCTGGAGCTGCTGGGAACTGAGAAAACAAGGAAACATGCATCTCACAGCCGGAGAAGGGAGACTTCCCAGGGCCAAAACCAATCCTTTGGAGAGCCCAGGCTCGCCGGTGTCACCTCTCCGTCCTGGGCAGCGCGTGCCATGGAGATGTGTGGTTGCAGCTCGCCCGGGGGCCTCCAGGGAAAAATGATGGATGGGAGCCGGCTGCTGCTGCCAGGATGATTTTCGCTGGTTCAGAGCCTTTCCCGCTGGAGCCTGTCGGACTGCGGGAAGCCACATCCCTCAGGGATGCGAGGCAGGAGGATGGTCCTGGGGTGTCCCAGACCTGGGGCTGGGAACCGGGGCATCGCCTGCATGGACCCCTCCAGCGGCGCAGGAATCAGTGTCTTCCCTCCAACTTCTTGCACAGTTTTTCCCATGTATATAAATGTAAAATAATGCATGTTATACAGATACGTAGCATTTTGGTGTCCATTTGTTCCCCAGGATCCGGATGTCCGGCATTAAAGGCCTGCAAGGGGTGGTGAGGAAGACGGTGAATGACGAGCTCCAAGCCAACATCTGGGACCCTCAGCACATGGACAAAATCGTGCCCTCGCTGCTCTTCAACTTACAGCACGTGGAGGAGACCGAAAGGTGGGTTCTCGCCGCTGCCGTGACCCACCAGCAGCTTCGGGGCCCCAGGGTTGCTTTTGGGCAGAGGGAAACCCCCTGTAGGATGCCGTGGGTGCCAGGAGCTCTGCGTGTCGCCCGGTGCCGTGAAGGTTACTGCTACCTCGGCCGCTGCGGGACACCGTGGCTCCCGTGGAGGAAAGAGCTCTCAGCGCCGTCCCTGCAGTGAACGCCGGCTGTTTGCAAAGGCTCTGAGCTTCCCGGGCTGCGGGACGACCTCTGCTCGGGATTCCTGCTTAAATGCCACCAAAGCGGTTAATTTAAAGCCAGGCAGGAGGGATCTCAGGGAGGAAAATACAGCTTTGCTCGCTGTCCATCCTTCCGGCATCCCCCCACCGCTACCTTGCCACCAGCTGGAGGTTTGAAGGGGGGAGTTGCTTAGCTGAGAGGCAGGATTCCTCCTGGGATTCCCCTTTTGAAGGTTGAGAGGGATGCGTCAGCCCTGGGAAGCTGGCTTCTGGCCAGATGCCCTTTGCCCTTTTCCTTGGAAACCGAAGCGCCAAGGTGATAAAAGCCACTTCGTGGTGGTTGTGTGATGCCAAACAAGCCCGGGTGTGGGAAAAGGGGATGGATCTCCCCTGGGGTGTAGGTGTTGAGGGTGCCTTGTGCTGCTTTGCTTTTCCTCCCCCGGGAGGCTGTGTCCACCCTGGGAGGACATTACGTCCCGCTTCCTCACCTGTAAAATCCTTCCCCCCTCCGGCTCTGAGCGCCGTGATCGTCCTCCCAGTCCCAGGGATGGGGAGGGCTGTCCCTGCTGCCTGGCACAGCCGGGGACAGCGAACCGGGCCATCCTGGCGCGTCCCCTTCCCCTGTCATCCATGCCCCCATGCCGCGCTCTCATCTGGCTCAAATCCATCAGCGCTTTATCCCTGGGCTCTGCTGGGATGGAGCTACCCCGCCTTCCTCGGCAGGGTGACATTTGGTGGCTGTGGGCTGTGCCAGGGGTGGCCCACGGCCCTGGGCGGGCAGATGCCGCAACTGTTTTCCTCCAACCTTCCTTGGCCGGGATCTGTGCCTCGTCTCCCCCTCTGCCGCCGCACGCCCAGCGCCGCTCTCATCGCCCTCCTCTGCTTTCGCAGCCGCTCCCCCTCCCCGCTGCAAGCCGCCGAGAAGGAGAAGGAGAGTCCCACGGAGCTGGCGGAGAGGTGCCTGCGGGAGCTGCTGGGCCGAGCGGCGTACGGCAACATCAAGAACGCCATCAAACCCGTCCTCATGTAAGTCAGCCATCCCTCGTTTACGGCACAGGGGAAACTGAGGCACGGGGATGCAACCAGTGCGGGCCAGCGCTGGGGCGAAGGTGTGGGCTCCTCTGGCTCCCCTCGGCACGGTGCTGGAGATGGGGACCGGATTTCAGGCTGAGCTCTCATTTTTGGATGCAATGAGGAAGGTGGCATGAGATAGATACATGTCGCTGAGCAAAGTCACCCCAGGGAGGAGTTTCCCTGCCCTCGCCTGCAGTCATTGCTCCCCGCTCCTCCTGGCCATCCCCGGTGCGTTGCACCCCTGCAGGGCTTTGGGGCACCCACAGTTATTTTCCCCTCCGTTTCCGTCTCTTCCCCAGCCACCTGGATAACCACTCGCTCTGGGAGCCCAAGATCTTTGCCACCTGCTGCTTCAGGATCATCATGTACTCCATCCAGGTGGGGAGCCGGGGGGACTCGGGTCGGTGGCCACCGGTTGGGGACACACGTGCGTTTTTGGGAGCGCTGGCGCCTGCCTCCGACGGCTGGGCTGAGTCCGAGCCGCCGCCGCTGCCCTGCCGCATCCCGGCGGTGCCGAGCACGAGCGCTCGCCATGAGCTCAGCCACCCAAGCGTGCCCCGAAACGGGCGGGACACGGACACGGTGTGGGGACCCGTGGGTGTGCGAGGGAAGCGGCGGATGGCTGCGTGCCAGCCGTGCGTGTTTTCCGCTCTTGGAGCCTATATCTCAGTCCTGGCAGCGATTCCCTCCCTCTCAGCAGGAAGCAAAGCCCAGCTGAATCAGGCGGGCTAGCGGCGTGCTGTGACACACTCCGAGGGAAGCAGTTGGGTTCCGATGAAAAGCTGCTTCTTTCCACATGCCCGCCCTGGCAATCAACCCAATCCCTGCAAAAAAGTGTCAGGGCTGGAAGGGACCTTCAAGATCACCCAGTTCCAACCCCCTGCCCTGGGCAGGGACACCTCCCACTAGAGCAGGTTGCTCACAGCCCCATCCAGCCTGGCCTTCAAAACTGCCAGGGATGGGGCTCCCATCCCCTCTCTGGGCAACCTCTTCCAGTGTCTCACCACCCTCATGGGGAAGAACTTCTTCCGAACGGCCATTCTGAAACCACCCATCTCTAGTTTTAATCCATTCCCCCTAGTCCTACCATCACCCGACATCCTAAAAAGTCCCTCCCCAGCTTTCTTGGAGGCCCCCTTCAGATCCTGGTCGGCCACAATAAGGTCTGCTCGGAGCCTTCTTTTCTCCAGGCTGAACAACCCCAACTCTCTCAGTCTGTCTTCGTAGCAGAGGTGCTCCAGCCCTCGGAGCATCCTCGGGGCCCTTCTCTGGACACCTTCCAGCACATCCAGATCTTTCCCATAGCAGGGGCTCCAGAGCTGGAGGCAGAGCTCCAGGTGGGGTCTCAGGAGAGTGGTGTAGAGGGGGAGAATCCCCTCCCTCACCCTGCAGGACACATGATCCGAAAGGTCCCTTCCAACCTCGGCAATTCTATGGTTCTAAGGGGATGCTCAGAGCCAAACCCTGCCAGGCTCTTCCCTTCTCACTGGAGGCCATGGAAATGCGGTTTAGGTAAACCCCAAAGAGATGGCGAAAGGTCCATCCTTTCTTTTTTTCCACGCCGATCCCACTGAAACTCTGTTCGCCTGGGTCCCTGGGTGCTGTCGGGCACGACGCTGCCTTCCCACCCCGCTCCCACCCTGCTGGGGCCGCCCCAGACCTGCTGCCCCGCTTCCCCCCCGTGAGACTTCGCTTCCCTTTTGGACTCGGCCAAGCCACGGCTCTGCTTGGAGAAGTCTTACAGTGAAAACCAGATTGCCGCCCCCTGCTCCCATTTCTTGGGTTTGATCCCGTAAACTGCCTAAAACCTTTTACAGCGCTACTAGATTTTATAAAATCCCCTTAATGCAGATTGGAGGTGTAAGGTCGCAATAACTCAGCGGGACCCTTCTGAAGTATAGATGTGTTTGGGAAACCCTGGCAAAAGTCAAATCCCTTCTCCCCTGAAATCCCTGGGATTAATCGTCACAATTTCCTTAGATGTGTACAGCTCTTTAGATCGTTTTTCCCGTGCAAATTGCTCCAAGCTTTTGCTCAGTCATTTAAAGCAGGCTTTCTCCAGGTCCTTCCACTCATTTTGCATCTGGAGTTGTCTTGGAAAGAGCTGGGCAGGGACTTGGTGTAGTTGGGTGCAGGGGCAGGATTTGTCCCCATGCTGACGCTGACGTTCTCCTTCCAGCCGCAGCATTCCCACCTGGTGATCCAGCAGCTCCTGAGCCACCTGGATGCCAATAGCAAAAGCGCGGCCACCGTGCGCGCGGGCATCGTGGAGGTCCTCTCGGAGGCAGCGGTGATCGCAGCCTCCGGATCTGTGGGTAAGTGGATAAAATTCCCTTCTCCATCCATCTCTTTTATTGCGGTGGGGGCGGTGAATGGGTGCCGGAGGTTTGGGCTGGGCTCTGCTGTGTGCCCAGGTGTGAGCTGGAGCATCCCGTCTGGAGCCTCCAGGGATGCTGGGGATCTCTTGGGTGGCATTTCAGTGCTCCCAAGCGCAGCGCCCGTCCCCCGGTGAAGTGACCTAAGCCTGGAGGGCGGAATGCAGCGCCTGCCTTCACCTTCGTGGCGGGGGGCAAAGGGATTTGCAGGGGCTTGCTGTGAATAGAATCACAGAGCTGTCTCGGTTGGAAGGGAACTTTAGGATCAAGTCCAACCGTCAACCCAGCGCTGCCGAGGCCACCCCTACCCCATGTCCCTCAGCACCACGTCTGCCCAGCTTTTAAATCCCTCCAGGGATGGCGACTCCACCACTGCCCTGGGCAGCCTCTGCCAAGGCTGCACAGCCCTTTCCATGAAGACGTTTTCCCCAATATNCCCTTTTCTCCAGGCTGAACCCCCCCGGCTCCCTCAGCCGCTCCGCACAGACTCCTGCTCAAAATATACAACCTTAGAATTGCCCGGGTTGGGAGGGACCTTTAAGACCATCGAGTCCATCCATCGACCCAACGCTGCCAAGGCCACCACACAACCGTGTCCCTCAGCACCACGTCTACTTAGCCGAGGGTACTCCTGGAAGGACATTTCTCTCCTGTCTTGACTGTGGGAGCTGGTGGGGGTTAAAAGCCACTGTCAGCGTGGCCAAACTGTTTTTCAACCTGTTTATGGGGTGGTGGGAGGCATAAACCACGCTGTCCTGGGGGAAACGACAGCCTCCATCTGTATGTGGGCAACCGCCGCTCTCCGCTGGCGATTCTCCACCCTCTCTCCCCCTCTCGTCCCCCCCCCAGGCCCCACGGTGCTGGAGGTGTTTAACACCCTCCTGAGGCAGCTGCGGCTCAGCATTGACTACGCGCTGACGGGGAGCTACGACTGCGGCGCCGGCGGCGGCACCAAGATCATCAAGGAGCACGAGGAGAGGATGTTCCAGGAGGCCGTCATTAAAACCATAGGTGGGGTGTCCCGCGGCGCCCGGCGCGGGGGATAATGCTTTTAGAGACCCCCAACAGTTTATTGTCGTTTAGACGATTCTTCTCTCACCTGATGACCCCTCCCCACCCGGGAAGGGGAATTGGGAAAAAACAAGGAAATGCAAGGGTTGAAATATAAACAGATTTATAGAAAAAGACTAGATGATCAACATTAATGCCGCAAAAGAAACAATATTGATCCCCAAACCAATATAAAATAGACAAGGGCTATACCCAGCCCATTCTATCACGCACTCCCCGCAGGGACAGCCAGTGTGGGACCCTGCGAGCGCTGCGGCTCCAGGAGGAAGGGACGGGCTCAGGGCTCTGGCACCAGGGCAAGGAGTTCTCGGGATCCCAGACATCAAGGAAGAGAGAGAACTCCTTGGCAAACTCACTAATTTATATGGAATGTGACATTCATGGTATGAAATAATCCTGGTGGCAGCTGGGGTCGAGTGCCCGGGTCTCGCTCCTCCTCATCCCTGCACCTGGCAAAGCTCGAAAACACCGAGACCTTGAAACCCGCACGCCAGAGCTGGCTATAAAGTAAATATTTTCACAAATTCAGACACTAGACTCTTCTAAAAGTGCAGTTTTTTCAAGCATTGGAAGAGAAATTAGTCCTGTGTGGCTCAAACCAGGACAGTGGGTGACCCCCTGCGCGGTGGGTGCGCCTTGCTCATCCACAAGATTATCCAGGGTGAAACTAAGTTGCCCTTGTCCTAAAAGCAGTGATGGGAAATGGGATTTATACGCTGCAAGCGGGTTATCGGCAGGTGGCATTGCAACCCCAGCCATCTCCAGCAGAGCTGCAATGTGCAGGCACGGTCCTGCTCCTCCCGGGGCAGGAGGCCCTGGGGAAGGCAAGGAGAGGAGGGAAAGAGGGCAGCTACTGGGAATGGGGGTCAACCAGCGCCAAAAAATGAAGGAGTAGAGGCAGAGCTGCCTTGCCTGGGAGGTGTTTTGGGAGAATCACAGAATGGTTTGGGTGGGAAGGGACCTTAAACCCCCCCCCAGTGCCCCCCCTGCCCTGGGCAGGGACACCTCCCACCAGCCCAGGTTGCTCCAAGCCCCGTCCAACCTGGCCTTGAACCCCTCCAGGGATGGGGCAGCCACAGCTTCTCTGGGCAATCTGGGACAGGGGCTCATCCCCCTCACACCAAAGAATTTCTTCCCAATATCTCATCTAAATCTCCCCTCTTTCAGTTTAAATCCCTTCCCCCTCGTCCTACGGCTCCCCTCCCTGCTCCAGAGTCCCTCCCCAGCTTTCCTGGAGCCCCTGGAGGGCCTGGAAGGGGCTGGAAGGTCTCCCCGGAGCCTTCTCTTCTCCAGGCTGACCCCCCCCAGCTCTCTCAGCCTGTCCCCACAGCAGAGGGGCTCCAGCCCCCCCAGCATCTCCGGGGCCTCCTCTGGCCCCGCTCCAACAGCTCCGTCTCTCTCCTGTGCTGAGGCCCCAGCGCTGGGGGCAGCACTGCAGGGGGGTCTCCCCGAGCGGAGCAGAGGGGCAGAATCCCCCCCTCGCCCCCCTGCCCACGCTGGGGGGATGCAGCCCAGGCTGCGGGGGGGTCTGGGCTGCCAGCGCACGGTGCCGGCTCATGGGCAGCTTTTCCCCCCCCCATCCCCCCCAAGCCCTTCTCTCAGGGCTGCTCTCCAGCCATTCTCCCCCAGCCTGTGTTTGTGCTGGGGTTTGCCCTGACCCACATGCAGGACCCTGGACTCCGGGTCTTGCACTTGGAGTTTTGATGCATCACCCTGAAGGCAAAGATGCCTGCAGGTACCGGATCCAGGTGGGCCTTGTCCTATCCCAGCCTGGCTATGGGAGTCCGGCAGGCGGACAGACCCCACAGCAGTGGGAGCTTCTGGGGGTGCTGGGCTGCCCTTGCACACTGACAGCGTGCTCTTTTCCCCGCAGGGTCCTTCGCCAGCACATTGCCCACCTACCAGCAGTCGGAGGTGATGGTCTTCATCATGAACAAGGTGCCGCTGCCGTCCTTGCAGCAGTCCATCGAGGCTGGCAAAGCTGGGTGAGAACGGGGGCCTTCCTCCCTCCTCATCCTCCTCCCTGCCCTGCTGTCCCTGCCACTGTCCCCTGCGAGGGGGCGTCAGGCTTAGAAAGGGGGGCTGAAAGGGCTGGGGAGCTCCTGTTCCCACCCTGAGGTGGCCTTTGGGGACAGTGTGGAATGTGGGCGTGATATCGGAAAGGCTGAGCATGGAGAGCTTCCACCTAAGAGCGAGGGAAACTGAGCGACGTGTGATCCTTGTTTAAAACACTTTGCTGCTGCCAATGTGATGACAAGGGCTCCTCAAAGCACCGGGGCACCAAAGGGGAAAGGTGTTTGCAGGCATTGGTGCTGCCGTCGAACTTTTAATATCTTTGGGAACCTGCTGAGACATTCAGGGATCAGGAGCTCAGTCCTGGGGTGGCATCCAAAACTAGCCAGGGTCTGAAAACCGTCATTGAATTGTAGAATCATGGAATGGTTTGGGTGGGAAGGGACCTTAAAGCCCCCCCAGTGCCCCCCCCTGCCCTGGGCAGGGACACCTCCCACCAGCCCAGGTTGCTCCAAGCCCCGTCCAACCTGGCCTTGAACCCCTCCAGGGATGGGGCAGCCACAGCTTCTCTGGGCAACCTGGGACAGGGGCTCACCCCCCTCACCCCAAGGAATTTCTTCCCAATATCCCATCTCAATCTCCCCTCTTCCAGTGTAAAACCCTTCCCTTCCCCCTCATCCCACGGCTCCCCTCCCACAGGAGCCACGGTGCCGGCTCCTGTGGAGCTTCTCCTCCACCGACACCCCCAAGTCCTTCTCCTCAGGGCTGCTCTCCATTCTCCCCCCTGCCTGTAATTCGCAGGGGAGCGACCTCAGCTCTCTGAGGGCAGCGAGGTGGATGGGGGCTGCCCGTGGCTTTTGAGAAGCCGATGTATGTCCTTGTGGGACTGGCTGCTCATTGCGGCCGCCCCGCTCTGAGCTGCCGCTGAGCTTTGATTAACACGGAGCGGGAGGTGGTATTTATACCCGGCGGTGGAGGAAGAGACTGAAGGGGAAAACACCCAAACAACCTAATTGCTTCAAAAGTGTGGGAGCAGACCATGAGAGCTATTTGGAGCGAGGGTGTCGGCACTGAAACGTGTAGGTAAGGAGCAAACAGATTTTCACGCTATATTTATCTTCAAAGTACGGCCGGGCTCTTCCCACTTGTCTCTGATGGGAGGGAGACTTTGCCGGCTGCTGGGAGCCACGCTCTGCTCCTCGCTCGCATGGGGCTAATTCCTGATGCTTGTGTTCAATCCCAGTTCACACACTGGGAGACGACAGAGCCGTTCGGATGGGGCAGCTTTCCTCGGTGCAGGGGTAGAATCGGGCTTGTAGCCCCAGGATGGCATCGTTTCTCGGTGCTGGGCTGGTTGTCCAAGGCTGTTTGTCACTGCTCCTTTATCAGCTTCTGACTTCCTCCGGGAGGGTTTTTAGATCTCAGCTGGCGCCGTGTGAAGGGCTGTGCTTGCTCTGGGAGTGCTGGTAACCTGGGAGTTTACGGAGGAACCGCAGCCTGTGGTTTGGCTTACAGGGATCATAGAATCATGGAATCTGTTGGGTTGGAAGGGACCTTTAAAGCCCATCCAGTCCAACCCCCTGCAGGGAGCAGGGACATCTTCAACTAGATCAGGTCGCTCAGAGCCTCATCCAGCCTGGCCTGGGATGTCTCCAGGGATGGGGCTCCCACCCCCTCTCTGGGCAACCTGGGACAGGGTCTCGCCACTCTCAGTGTAAAGAACTTCATCCTCATGTCTAATCTAACCCTGCCCTGCTCTAGTTTAAACCCATTGCTCCTTGTCCTATGGCTCCATGCCCTTGCCAACAGCCCCTCCCCAGCTTTCCTG
>VXBO01001411.1:18900-36384 GCA_013400135.1 Rhinoptilus africanus | reverse complement strand
TCCGATGGGTGCTGAGGATTTGGGGTTGTCTTTCCCTGGGATAAAAGGGGATTTGGTTAAAAAAACTCTGGGGACAGCGTGGGCAGGGGAGGCACAGGCAGCAGGCATCCTCTGCCGTGCTGGGGACTCCTGCAGCCGCCGGCTGTGGGTGCAAAAGCAGCGGGAGAGGGTTTTCCAGCATGGGGGGGGGGGGGGGGGTTTGCAGAGCATGGATGGGTTTTCATGGTGTGGGGAGAAAGCGAGGTCAAGCAGGGTGGGACTTGGCTGGGCTTCATCGCTCATTTTCTGCACCCACGTCAAGCCCCAGCCTCCCCGCTCTCCTAGAGCTGGACCAGCTTTGGGCTGGGGACGCTTTCCCTATCGCACAGCAGTCCAAATCCCAGAAAAAAATCTTCTTTTCTGTGGGGTTGGCCTTGGCTAGTCTGTATTTAAGAGCCACGGTGGCTTCCAGGGGGCTTCTTCATGCACCCTTGCGTGGGTGAGCAAGAGGGATGCTCCCTCCTCTACAACGTGTTCAGTGCAGGATAACACCTCGGAGCAAGCCTGGGATGGGGCTGGAGGGTGAAGGGGGATCTGAGGAGGTCCAAGTTTCCAGCCCCACCCCGGACAGCTGGCACATCCCTGGAGGGCTCAGCTTCTCTTTTTCCACCCGTAAGAGGGTGGCGACATGCAAACCATCCCTGCGGACGGCTGTGGTTTTGCTAAATCCTAACTCTGCCCTGCGGGCGGTTTGGGGTTGAACCACATCCCCAGACCCCGCCAGGCCCCGTGCAGGAGGTTTAACAGCAGCGGGGTGCTGTTCAGAGCTGGTTTGCCGGGGTTTGCACGGCTTTTTCTGCCCTGTGCCTCACTTGTTTGAGGCGGATTTGCCTCTGACCTTGCTCAGCACCTCCGCTGCCTGCTCTCCACAAGCATCCCAGGGCGATGGCAGCAGGTCTTAGCTGTTCGTCAGGAAGAGGGGATGATTTTAAGATTTTAAGGTTTTTTTTTTTTTTTTTTTTTTCCCAGCTGTGGGCTTACCCAGGTGGGGAAACACGTCTTGCATCGGGATTTTGCATCCCCGAGGTGTCATGCCAAGGTGGCCCTTGAAAGGTGGACCATCCCCCTGGAGCACCTAACAGTGATTTTTATTGTGTCTGGGTTCAAGCAAGATCTCGACGTGGGCTGGGAGCATCCCTCCCACCAGCCCCTATGAAGCACAGTTGTTGATTTTGTCGACAGATTTGCATGCTTATGAGAAGACAAACTTCAGGGCAGGGCAAAGCCACACACGGAGGTTTGCCTGCAATCGTACCAGCGGGAAGCAGATGTGGTCTCGCCTTGGGTGGGCGAAGGATTTGCTCCTATTTTACTCGACACGGTCTTCTGTAGGGAAAGGAGCCACCCCAAAGGCAACTTTCATGGGAGAGCAGCCCATGAGCAGGACGCCGGGGCTGGAGAGACACTGAGTGTGGTTGAGCCACTTCATCAAGACATCTGCCATAGGGTGGAGATGCTCCATCCTGGAGAGATGTCCCCTGGAGATCTTTCTCTCTTTCCAACATCAAGAGAAGAGGCTGAGATTAAGCAAAAAGGAGGTGGCTTGTCCTTCCTTGGGCTGCAGATGTGGGCATCTCCTTGCCAAAGGATGCTGGGGTGCAAGAGATTTGCCTGAGTACCCCAGGACTGGGCAAAACCCTCCAAGGTGGGTTACTAAAGAGGCAAAGCCCCATAGATTCAAGGAATATCCTCTGTAGCATTTCATTTTGGTTCACACCTTCTCCGGACCCCCATCCTCCCCAAATCCATCCCCAAACCATCTACATTGCGCTCAGCGCCCTCAACTGCGTCAGCTGCCTCCGTCCTCCCTGACAGATCCCCCGATCCGCAATATTTTTCCCATGACGGAGAGCTATTCTGAGATTCTTTATGGCCCAAACCGGAGCTATGATTCCCACTTTAAAGGCTCTTCTATCTTCATTAGGCCAATCTGAGCGGTTTATATTTATAAGGAAGATGTGAAATCTGTTTAGGAAACCTCATTGAGCGGAGCGGCTGCAGGTGAGGGACTGAGATGAAGCATCTTCTGCCGCGGCTTCAGCAGCCCGTTTTGGATACCTCCATCCTTGCTGGCCTTGCAGCCGGTGCTTTCAGACCTGCCTCCTGAAGATGAGCACAGCCAGAGCTCGCCCTTCCCGCTCCTGGTGCCTGCATCTCCCAGGGACGTTGGTACCCCAGCATCTCTGGAGGATGCAGGAGTTCCAGCCCTGCAACTGGGGTGCTGGAGGGACCGGCTCCCTCTCCCAGCACAGGGCTGGTNATCCCTTGTCCCCAGGGAGAAGAGCTCAGCCCCCATCTCTCTCCCCCCTCCTTTCAGGGAGTTGTAGAGGGGGATGAGGGCTCCCCTCAGCCTCCTCTTCTCCAGGCTGAACAACCCCAGTTCCCTGGGGTTCCCTAGGAGTGGTGGGAAGCCAAGACAACAAGAAAAGGACCCTCCAGCAGGGAGAAAATCTCATTAGGAACCTCTTCTTTCCTCTCCTTGAGCAGGGGAGAGCTCAAGACCATCCAGGACCATACACCTACACAGCATCATCCAACTCCTGCTCTGGAGACCTCACTTTAGAGGTGCCTGGAAGGAGATCTGGTGGTTTCACCACCACCTTGTCCCTGTATGAGCCACGCGCTCAGTGCGTGCAGCCCTTTCCCGAGAGCGCTGGTCACGGGGGTGAGATGTCCATGGGTGAACGGGTTCGTTAGCCTAGTGATTTCTGGCCTTTCTGATTTAATTTGGAGAACAGGTCGCACCTGGGTGTGAATGAGCTCCGGGGCTGGGTGTGAATGTCGCGGCTGTGCTCAAATCCCATGGGACGTGGGGCAGCCATCCCACCGGGCTGTAAACACCAGTGTCACGGGGGCGAGAGGCACTCTGGGGATTGGAAAAACCTTGTGACGGCCACGATGATCTGTCCTAGGACCCATGCGTCCCTCTGGCACAACAACGTGCTCTTGGGTGCTGAGACGGTCCCCTTCCCTTTATCCGAGGACAGATTCCTTTTTTTTGGCTGGAACGTGGCACACATGAGTTTTATTAGAGGGATGTGAGTCCTTTTCCTTTCTACTGGGATCAGCCGATTTTCCTACTGACTTTAATAAAAGCAGGATCAGACCTAAAATGGAAGAAATAAATGAGTCTGTGGTCTGTGAATGAACGGTGCTTGTTGCCGCTCTGCCTGAGCTTACATTTATATGATAAAATCTATAATAGTGCCTGATTCCCTCAGATTTGAGCCAAAATTGGGCTCTTCTCTAGGAACAGAAAGCTAAAGGCACTTGAGGGTCGGAACGATGTCACTCTGATATTTTTTTTCCTGGTAGGTGTTTTCTGGGACGACTTCTGGTATTTTTTGCTTGTAGGTGTTTTCCGGCGTTCTCTTTTCTCCCTGATATTTTGCGAAGAGCTTGAGCCACATCACCCTGCTGCGTGGGTCACGCTCCGACTGGGATTGCGGGGTCCATGCAAGACCTTGAGGTCCCGTGGGGATGGGAGCCTTCGCAGCTTCAACGGGCTTGTTTCTGCTGCTCTTCTGAGTTCATGGCTTGTTTGGAGGAGAGGCCGATAAACAGCACATGCCCGGAGCAATCTGTGGGTCACGGTGTTTCGTAGCCCTTCTTGGAGTTCGTTTTTCCACAAGCTTTTCCGGTGTTCTTTTCCAGCACCTACAGCATCCCTTGGCTGGGAGCTGCACAGCCCAACTCCCTGCTCCTGGGAAGAAACATCTCACTTTTGCTTACAGGAGCGATATTTTGTTATGGTTTGAGGAAGCCACAGCAATTTATTGTCATTTAGACAATTATTCTCTCACCTGATGACCCCTCCCCACCTGGGAAGGGGAACTGGGAAAAAACAAGGGAACACAAGGGTTGAAATATGAACAGATTTAATAGAATAAGACTAAATAATTAACATTAATGACACAAATGAAACAATATATTAATATATTAATAATCTCAATAGTGATATAAAATAGACAAGGACTATACCCAGCCCATTCTATCATAGGAAGCCATGCACTCCCAGCAGGGAGTGTGACACGGCGAGAGCTGAGGCTATGGGAGAGAGGGATGGACTCAGGGCTCCGGCACTGGGGCAAGGAGGTCTTGGAATCCCAGGCATCAAGAGAGAGAGAAAGAGAACTCCTCGGCAAACTTTCTAATTTATATGGAATGTGACATTCATGGTATGAAATAATCCTGGTGGCAGCTGGGGTCGAGTGCCCGGGTCTCGCTCCTCCTCATCCCTGCACCTGGCAAAGCTCGAAAACACTGAGACCTTGAAACCCGCATGCCAGAGCTGGCTATAAAGTAAATATTTTCACAAATTCAGACACTAGACTCCTCTAAAAGTGCAGTTTTCCCAAGCATTAGAGGCAAAATTAGCCCTGCGTCACTCAAACCAGGACACATTTCCATTGGCATAAGGATTTGAGAAGATCCTTGCCTTGCTTAGCAGCTCCTGATGGTCCTTCATGACCCCGATCCCCCTTAGAGATGATGCTCTGCTGGGTACCGGCTGCACATCTTGCACCAGGATGGAGTGTGTGGCACCAGTTTTGCACCAAGCTGAGCATGATGGGGACCTGGAGACTCGGGGAGCTTGGCCGGAGCGGATGGGCTTTGGGTGGCCACCGTGCAATGCCTGAGGATGCTCCCAGGAAGCATCTGGTCTTGGTGCAGATGTAGCTGGTGAGCAGCGCCAAAGGCGGGGGGAGAAGGGCTGTCAGCACCTGGGGAATGGTGGGCATGACCCTGAAAGATGCTGCAGCAAGGCAGCCAGCAAAAGCAGGGGAGGGAACAAGAGCACTTGCTCTCTCAAAGTCTCCTTCAAAAACGAGCTTGTCATTTGGGATGTGAAGCTGGGGCTGCGGCGTTTTCTCCCTAGGGAAGGTGTTGGTTTGCACATCAGTCTTCGAGCACCTCTTGGCACTTTTATCCCCTCTTGTGGCTGAGTTTCCCCAAATATTGATAGGCTGGGAAATGTCAACGTGTGCCGGCACCTCCAGAACTCCTTCAACTTTCTCACCTTGATTTTTCCAGACAGAAATTTCAGCCCAACTGGCCAAATCCCTTCAAGGAAGCCCTGTCCTGTAGCTCCGCCTTGATCCCTTTTGAAATGATCCCTGTAGAACAAGAGGGAATGGCTTCAAGCTGCAGCAGAGTGGGTTTAGACTGGACATTGGGAAAAAATTCTTCCCAGAAGGAGTGGTGAGACACTGGGACAGGCTGCCCAGGGAGGTGGTGGAGTCACCGTCCCTGAGTGTGTTTAGGAGTCGTTCCGATGTGGGGTTGGGGGATGTGGTGTGGGGGAGAACTCTGTAGAGTGGGGGTGATGGTTGGACTTGATGATCCCAAGGGTCTTTTCCAATCTGAATGAGTCTATGATTGTATGAAATTATGACAGGCATCTGCAGCTTCATTTTTCCATGGCTTTGGAAAGTTGGACTCAGGCTTGTCTTGGCCATCACAACTGAGCTAATTTGAGTTGCCTGAAGGGCTGAAGCCTGTTATGTCTGTCTTTCCTCCAGGAGCCCTCCAAGGGATCAAGATGTTGGCATTCCCTAGAGAGGACCACACTGGCTCAGAGGAGGTTCTCAGCTGCAGAAATAGTTGCTGATCTCCTGGCAGATGAGCCCAGCATATTACAGGTTTTGTTTGTCCTGGTTTTGCTTCCCAACACCAATCTCCTTGGACAGCATCGGACAAAGTCCGGTGCACTTTGTTTTCTCATATGTGCCAGATTTTCCTTGCCGAGATGCCAGAAACACACCACCAGGGCATCACCAGGCATCACCAGGACATCACTGAGCACCGCCAAACATCAACAGGGCATCACCAAGCACCACCAAAGACCATCAGGGCATCACCAGGGATCATCAGGGATCACCAGGGCATCACCAGGGCTCGCAACACCCTCCATGCCCCCATTCAGCATCTCTGCAAGCACAGAGCTGCAAAGCAGAAACTGAGGGTCCTGATCCCCCTTCATCGCAATTTATATCCCCCTCATTAAGACTTTTTGAGGGAAATACAGATGTCATTTTTTTCTTGGAAATGCAGGGGATCAAAAATACCCCTGCACATCCCCAGTGCATCCCCCATGGATATCCCATGTGTGCTGTAGGAGCAGTGAGATGGTCATTGGGCTTTGGGGCTGTAACCCCCAGCAGGGAATTATGGCTTGGGTTGGAATAAGTCCGTTTTCTCCACGAATGCTCAGGTCTCTCAGTTGTGGAGCGTTTTGAAACCGCTCGGAGCAGCTGGGGAAGGCAGGAAGAGGGCAGCTGCCTCTCCAGATGGGAATACAAGCAGCCATAGGGAGCGAGACAGCTCGTTGTGTGGGAAACCCTCCTGAGGTGCACCTCAGGCTCAATTCTATCTGCTGGTAACAACAAAAAAATCAAATAAATAAATATTACACCTTGGTTTTGGATCGAATTAATCTCATTTTGGCTCCTGGATTTGGAAATTGTCCTGTTTTCTGACTTGGAAGAGTGGGGTCAGCAAATGCCTAGCTGGGTTAGGGGCACAGATGTGACATTCTCAAGGGGTTGTCCTGTCCCCACAGAGGGACACCCCTCCTGCCTGGAGCTGTTCCTCGGGTCCCTGCCACCCATCTGAGGACACGGAAGTCTCCCTGGGAGGCTCCTTCTTCGGTGACGGCAGAGCCAGCCCAGACCATGGGCTGGGAGGAGCTGCCTGACTTTCAGCTGGCTAAAAGTGCTGGGAATAAATCCTGCCGTCCCTCCAGGAGCGGGATTGGATCATCCCCCCCTGCCCAGGGCAGAACCAACCCCAGAGCAATAGGAGAGGTGGGCTCAGGAACCCCAAATTGCCCAATCCAGTATTTTCTTTCCTTGTTCATGCTGTCTTTCTTTCCTTTCTGAGCCAGTTGTATGCAGGCAGACACACGCACACGCTGTACACACACACACACACAAACACACACGCATTTGCACACCCAAAGCCAAATCCCCGATTACTGCCCGTGCCCCTAAGAGGGATTACGGCTTCTTAGGCTGGGGGGAACCGGCTTTCAGCAGGGTTTAGGAGCCCAGCAGGGGCTTCATTCCCCACAACCCACAGCTGACACTACATTTCGGGGTCCTGTGGGGAGGAGAACTGCCCCCAGCCCCTTCTCAGCCCCAGTGACAGTCAAATGGGTCTTGTTTTCCTCCTTTCTGCAGCTCCATCACACATGGAAATTGCAGGAGGGGCAAGGGGACGGAAGGGGACTGGGGAGGCTGCAAGGAGGAGCAGCCCCGAGGGGTGCGAACAGCCTCGCTCGCCCCTTCGAGATGTTGCCTCTGCCCTGGGGCTGGTCCTCTCTGGAAGGATTAAGAGCGAAGGCGCTTAGCAAAGCCCCTGGGCAGAGCCGGATCCCTACAGGATCCCAAAGCGGCCTCAAGACCTGCGGTGCCTTCCTGAGGGCAAACGGCTCCCAGCTGGATCCTAAATCTCCATCGGATGCACCCAGGCAGGGCTTACCCAGGGCAGGGCATCCCAGGGCAGTTTTGCATCCAGGGCTTGGAGCTGGAGAAGAGCGTGAGCCCCGGAAACCCATGGCCCTACAGTACCTCCTTGTATGGCTTCTGCTGATATATGTGGAGCGTGATTGTGGGCACTGAAGTTTACTCTGATTTTGGGGTTCCCTGGTCTACAGGAGCCTCTGAACTGCCTCTTACTGCTGATTATTTTATAGCAAATCACTGATTAGTGATGAGTGGTGGGAGCTAATTTGGGTCATTGCAATCCCAAGAGGGTGGGGTGGGTAGAGCTGGGTTAGTTTGTACTTTCCTCCAGGAAACCAAGGCAGGGTCAGGGATGGAGAATTATCCAGGGATACCTGGGACGTCTCTTCACTCATCCAAGCAGGAACAAGAAATGGATAAGTACTGTGTTTTTTGACATTTCTCCCTCAAAGAGAGACCACGTGAGAACTGGTGGGTTGTTTGCACACCGAGGGTGCGTGAGGTGTTGAAGGCTGGCCACGGGCTCATCAAGCAGAGGAGATGCTAGGGTTGGACCGGATGATCTCCAGAGGTCCCTTCCAACCCGGTGATTCTATGATTCTATGCACCAGCACCTGGGCAATGATGGTGGGGACCTCGTCTCCCTCAGAAACTACAGCGGGGAGCAGGCGGAGTGGGAGCTGGGATGGAGTGGGAAGACAAGAAGTTGCATGCCCTTCTGGTGGTGCGTTCCTGCGTTTGGGAGGAAGCAGAAGGAGAAATGCTCGTGGCAGGGGAGGATGGAGGTACCATGGGTTTCATGGTGCTGCTCTGCACAGCGTGCTGGGGAGATGGATCCTCAACAAGAGCTACTTGTTGCACTGGGACACTTGAAAACCAGCAGGGTGGTGTAGTCTGTGACTTGGGAAAGAGTTGGCCAAGGGTTACCCGGCTCTTTTGGTGTTGGCTTCAATTAATCCCAGACCACTGTAGGGGTTGTAGCTAATGTGCCCCCACACAGCAGGGAAGGATGTTGAAGACGGCAGACCAAACGCCGAGCACTCAACCTTGGGTCTTTCAGAGCCGTTATCTCTATTAGCATGGCCCAGGCTCTCTCATTGAATTTCTCCCCCCGCCCTCCCCGCTCCCCTCTTCACTAAATGCTCCCCGAACAACTCAGACATCTATCGACAGCAGAAATGGCCGCGCTTTGTCTCCGTGAAGAGGCAGCTTTGCATCGAGCCCTGTCGGGCCGGCCGGCGGTGAGCCGCCAGCGGGGACCATTTTCACATCTCCCTTTGTGAAGGAGCAGCCTTGAGCCAAACGCCACTCGAGGGGCATTGAACGAAATGTACGTTCGCCTCTTCCATGTGGCACTCGGCGCCCGTCTCCGCCTCTGACGCTAATGATCCCTGTGAGGACTTTTTTTTTTTTTTTTTTTTCTCTGAGGATAATGGGGAAAAGAAAATGAAAGGGGAAGGGGCTGGAGGAGGGGAGGTCAGATCCATTTAGGAGCCCAAACATTTATGGGGAGAGTGCCTCCTGAGTGGCCGCACAAAGGACCTGGCTGTACCTGGCTCCATCCTTCCTCCACCTCCTCTCCCCCACCACCTCCGGCCATGAAAAGGGGGAACCAGAACTGTAGGGCCTCCGTGAAAGACGAGGATAATGGCTTTCATTATAGACAAGTATGTTAAATGTCTATCCACTCATGGGCAATAATGGAAAGCTGGTCTTTAGCTAATCGTGCTGGAGGAGCTCTTGGCTGGGATTCGAGAGTGAGATGTTCCCCTCGGTCTCCTGCCTTGATCCCCCCCTATACTAAACCATAAAGAGACAGCTATGGGGTGCAATTCATTTTATAGCCATGTTGGTGTCTACCATCGCGTCCTTTTTTCTCTCCATAGGGTCGCTCAGGACAAACCTGGAAGCCAAACGTCTACACCTGACCAGAGGAGCAACTCTTGTGGTGGTGGAGTGGGGTTTGCTGGTGCCGTGGTGGGATCCGTCCCAAAGTGTCAGCACTGAAAGGTCTTCACGTCCATCATGTCCAGACAGGCCACCACTCCTCCTTTCCCTGAAATGGCCTTTTTCTGTCTCCCTCTGCCCCCATTTTCCCATCCTCTGCCCACAGTGTCCCTCCTCACAACACTTCTCTTGGTGTCCCTCATGGCAAAGCCTTGCGGGATGATCTCGGGGTCACTCTCCCTGCTGTGCTCCTGCTTTACCCAGCACTGCTCTCCAGGCCGGCTGCCTGCTGGGCTGGCACAGCTCCTGATGGCTCTGGAGAGGATGTTTCAGCCTTATTTTTCTCTCCTACAAGTTGTTGAAGCAAAAGCAGGGCCATGCTTGAAAAAGAGCAGAGGGTGGCTCGACAGCGTGTGCGAAGAGGTGTGATTTTCGGAGCAATCCGGGTCCCTGCCCCAGCAAGACGAGGTGTCCTTGGTATGTTTTCCCGTTTGGGGGGAGCTGGGGTGATCTGCTCCCAGCCTGGGCTGGTTGCTCTCCGTTCATTGATGTGCATGCGTTTGGGACAGCCTTTACTTGCACGGGGGACTTGCTGCTGGGACTTGCTTCTTCCCCAAGCCACCTTGGGTGGTGGATGAGGACCCAGAGATGCCTGCTGTGATGGAGATGCAGAAATCAGCCCAGAGGCACAGCACCGTGTCCTGAGCTGGCAGGACTCAGAGGCAGCACATCCCCATGCTCTGCTCTGACCAACTCCCCCCGGAGACAAAAAAACCAAATAAAACCCCTTTGCCTAACATTTTTACAAACCAAAAACAAAGCCAGCAGCCGATTGTGGGCTGCAAATCTGGCTGGGCTTTTAGTTTTTCCACCTAACCCTACAGCTAAACTCGGATTTCATCCTTCCCAGGGGAAGAGAGGCTGGATCCACAGGGCTGGATCCAGCCATGGGGAAGTCAGGGCAGGACATGGCCCCACCATGGCACTTGGGGTCGGGATGCTCGGGTGTCATGCAAGCTGTGTTCTCCCCTTGTCTCATGAAGACCCACAGCCTTGCTGGGGACCACCAGTGGTGCAGGAGGGTCTTGTCCATGGAGGTGACAGGTCCTCCAAAGGACCGTCTGGACCGTGGCCATCAGGAGTATCTGCTGGAGGACTGGTCAGGTCCAGCGCCTCTCCAAACCACCCAAGAAGATGTTTGCTAATGAAGCTCCCCTTCTCCAGGCAGTTCCTCTCTTTTTGGAGGCCATCTGAGGTGGTTTTAGTATCTCCTTTGAGGAAATTGGTCTGGGGACATCATCTGGAGACTCTTCACATTAAGGCAAGAAAACCCAACAGCCAAAGCCTTTGTCCGATACTGAAATCCCTGGTTTCAGCTCGCATTCCTGCGGCTGAATGATTAGCACATTTAATTAAGCAAGCCAGTTGACATTACTTCCTTGCAAAAGCAAAGAGGAAGCCCTGGGCTAGTGAATAAAATAAATTATGGCTGCTCCCTTCCCCGAGCCCCCATCTATGGCCAGGTTGGGAAAGCTCTCCCTACAAAACTGCTGGGATGGTGCAGGTCACTGCAAGTCGTATGAACCTACCGTCTCTCCAAAACACATCCCTGGGGGGGAATGGGTGGTTTCTAGGCGAAGGGAGAGCTGTGTCGTCCTGCCAAGGCACCAGCTTAATCCCCCGTATGCTGATAAGGTCACGCCGGGACCTGCGCTCCTGCCTCCCGTGAGTCGTCTGAGACTGGCGGCTCTCTCAGCCCTATTTATAGTGCGGTGATAGGATCAGGGGGAATAAGCATTTAGTGTCCCCGAAATCGCACCTCGCTCCCCACGGCCAGTCGGTGCTCTCTGCTCTTGCCACCGGAGAGCCCGGCCAGGACTTTTGAAGGTATGTTGGGAGCTGGGGTGCTGCTGGGGAGCCGTGGTATTGCTCCCAGTTCCCTATCCTCACCAGAGTGGGATGGGGATGGCTTTTGTTTGGGAGAAACCTTGGGAGCAGACGCAGAGACTGATGGAGCTGGGAGCCCTGGTGTTGGGCAGGGATCAGGGGGCAGCTCTGGCTGCAAGAGGAGACCGATTTCTCTGGAAAAATGGGTCCACATTGTGTATTTGTCTCACCTGGATGATCCCTCCATCTTGACTTGGACCTGAGCCCACATGGGGCAACCAGCCCACGGCCAGGGCCCATCCAGACTGCCCCTGGGAGGGGCTGGTGGTCTAACCCTGCCCAAGGGTGGGTTGGTGGTCTGGGCTACCCAGGTGGATAGACACCGTTCACTTGATAACTCCGTTTATAGTTACCTCTGCCAGGAAAATGTCATAGACAGGAACATGGAGAGAGCCCTAAACCCGTGCCCTCTGTCCCTGGGCTGTGGGGGTGGCTGGAGGGTTTGCTGTGGATGGGCAGCATGCTGGGGAGGGTTGGTTGCACGCCCTTCCTCTCCATCACCTATCTCCTCGCTCTGGTTCCCGTTTCAGGGAGTGACGGTGTAGGGATACCCCATCCAGGGGAGCCTGGTCCTTCCCGTGCATGGTCCTGCGTGGGCAGAAAGCCCTGTCGGAGGGGCTGACCCTCCCCCAGCCAGACCTCAGCACCCTCCAAGCCAACCGGCAGCTCTGCAGAAGGGGAAACGCTGCCCACGAAGCTGGTGGAGCCTGGCCAGGAGAACAGAGGATCTCCCGCTGGAGCTGGTCCCAGCTTGGTGGCCACAGGGGGACGCCAGGGAGGATGCTCCATGGGGACAGATGGATCCCTTGCCTACAGTAACCCCCTTGGCAGGAGCTCTGGGATCCCTACGGATGCTCGGTTCCCACATAGCTGCAACCTCACCCTCTAGCTCTCGGGAGAAGACCTGGTGTTATGCCCTGGGGACTGCCACCTTTCTCCCTTGTGGTGTTTGATGATGAGACACTGGGGGTCATTCCCGGGGACCATCCTTACCTGCCTGATGGAGGTCTGCCCCGGCACCGGCTCTGCCAGGGTGGGTTTGCTGTCCCTCATCCTCCTGGCTGCGCTGAGCAGCCCTTCGCTGCAGAAATCCCTGCCTGCAGCGTACAGAGACCACGGGGATCCCCAGGAGGGCACGGGACTCATCCGATGCGGGGAATACAGCAACCAGGTGCTGCCCAACGGCCGCTGTAAGATCGTGGCCACCTTGCCGCAGGGGGATGAGCAGCGATGCCCGGATATGTTTCGTTGCACCGATGAAGTGTCCTACTGGCTCCACGAGAATGAGGAGCGCAAGCAGCAGGTCCTGGAGCTGCGGGAGCTGATTTCAGAGCTGCAAGAGGAGCTGAGGAATCACCAGCACCGCATCAAAGTCCTCGAGCTCCAGGTAAAGGGCTGCCCTTCGCAGACCCCTTCCATGTGGATGCCCCAAATCCCTCCCCATGACTCTTTCCAGCTCCCAGCAGTTGCAGGGGGAGGACACCCGGTGAAGCATATGGTGTTGTGCTGACCACGGGCTGGGATATCCCTTAAACCCCAGCTGCTCCCACTCTGATGGCTCAGGAGCCTTCCGGGGCCAAGCTTTCTTAACATTTGCCACAAAGCCTTCAGTGTTTTATCTGTGCTACCTTCTCCACCTTCGAGCCTGCCTAGGGGGGTTGGTGATCCATCCCATTGCCCATAGCAGGATCCCAGATTAGACCTGGAGTTTTGGCTAGCCGGTGAAGGACCACATCCCTGATGGCCACAGTTGAGACGGAGAAGTCCTGACCTCCACCCTGTGGTCTCCACCCTTCCTGTAGTCTGCTTTTCTGGTGTTCATCCCACACCAGCTCCGTCCAACAGCCCCGCAGCCTGATGCTTCACATTAATACATTTTTCCAACATTTTTTGGTCCAATGTTTGGCACTGTCCCGGGGCTTTGCCCGGCAAATACTTGCCCTGGCTATCGGTGGTGGTGAGCAGCAGGTTGTCCAGGGTTGTAGCCAGGGTCAGGGAGGGAGCAGGGTGTGTTTTTGCTGGCCGCTGGAGCCATTTCCCAGCTAAGACGTCTCACTGGGCTGGTGACGAGGTGCCCAGAAGAACCAGCAGCAGTCTCCTGGTGTCAGCTTGAAGAGCACTGAGACCTCGGGGTGAACAGCACCCTTGTCTTTGCTCTTGGAGGAGATGAGGTTGGATACAGTCTGTCCCTGGGGCTGATTTATTCTCTATTCGGCTTCCTTTCATCCTCGCTCTTGGGCTGCAGGTTTGGAAAGCCTCCTTGGATCAGTCTCACAGGGAGAGCGAGGCCGTGCCGGTGGCTGCAGGGTTGTTTGAGTGCTCTTGGGTGGGTGTCTTGGTGGGACCGAGATGTTCCGCTCCACCTCTCCCATTTTCTCCTTGCACTCGCACTGAGACAAGCTGCTGCAATACGTCTTCGGTGTCCTGGCTTCCCACATCCATCCCCTGGTGGGGACATTTTGTCCCTTTGGACTCTTCAGTTTGTCCTTCCCCAAACCCAGCTCCCTGCGCTGGCCCCAAAACACGCGTCTGTGATACCTGGAGCTGCAGCTCTTTCACTGAGCTCTCCACCTCAGAGCCAAGGAGGGAGATGGATGGTCATACATTAAATATTTTCCCTGCAGTGTTCATCCTCTTAATCCATTCTGCATTTCCCGGCTTTGAAATGACCCATCTAAAGGCGAGGCGTTTGGTCTATGGTGGTTGTGCAGGGTCTCTTCGGAGTCAGAGGGATGAGGGAGGAGAACCAGTGTCCCTCCAGAGATGGTGGCTGCTGAGGGAGCTGAGTTGATGGCCTCCAACAGGACGCTCGGTGAAGCACAGGCTCTCAATCCATCTAATATCCATGCCCAGATCCTGCACCTCCTTGCCCTGCGTGGCGGTCTCCTCCTGCTCACCAGTTACAAACACACAATCAAACTGACTGGGGAAACACAAACACTCCCAAGTCTTTCCAGCTGCCGGTGTTTAGACCCCTCATACCTGCAATTGCACGCAGACATACACGTATACCTATATCTCACGTGCATGTGCATATATACATGCACATAAATATACATATAAAGGTGGACGTGCATGTCCACCCTGACCTGGACCTGTGAGCCCCATGGCCCCCGTCCCTCCGGCTGCAGGCTCGAAGGCCCTACAGCACTCACACGTGGGATAGAGTGAGATTAGGCTGAAAAAATAAAATCTAAGGCAAGGACTGGATAGGAAGAGGAGACAGAACTGCGGGCGGACAAGGGCACTGACTGGCAGCTGGTTAAAGCATGTCCAGCCCTTTTGAAGCCCCCCATCTCTCCCTTTCCCTACGCTCATTCCCCACCCTGACCCTCCATCCATTCACCCCCTTTCCCCTGAACATCCCAGAACACCTCTCGCAGACTCCCACAAGCCCATAACACTCCTGACAGTTGTGTTTCCCCCTTTTATCTGCTGCAGGGCTCAGGTGGAGCCTGTTCAAGGCCCCAGCAGGTCCCTTCCTGGCCCATCGGTGTGGTTTAAGCCTCTACTCTTCCTAGCTCTCTCCCTTCTCACCTGCCTGTCACCTTCTACATCATCTTTTAAAGTTTATTATTCCTTTCCCTGCTATTTTCTATTTTTTTCTGTGCTGAATCAGCATTAGACAGAGAGTGGATGCTCTCACAACGTAGCCGATGCCTGGCAGCTGGGGAGAAGCTGGTGGAGAGGGATGCTTCTGGAGCAGCACCTAAGGGTGGGATTCCTCTCGCCCACCTCCCATGTCTGCCACGCAAGGGTGTCTATGGGATCTGGCCCACCTCGTAGAGATCTGAACAGTGAATGCAGACATAGATGCTGCTGGGACCTCTTGGATCATAGGATCACAGAATCGCTGAGGTTGGAAGGGACCTTTAAGATCATCAAGTCCAACCATTAACCCCCCCTGACAAAAACCCCTTCTAAACCCTGTCCCTCAGTCCCACATCCACCCTTTTCTGAAACACCTCCAGGGATGGGGAATCCACCCCCGCCCTGGGCAGCCTCTTCCAATGGTTAATAACCCTTTCCGTGAAAAAATGTTTCCTGATATCCAATCTAAACCTGCCCTGGCATAACTTGAACCTGATGTCTCCTGGAGGATGGGATCATAGAATCCATGAGTTGGGATGAGTTGGTGGAGCCTGTTTCTCCTCAACAGGAGAAATGCCCAGGTGGGCAGCTCTGGAGGAGTTTTGTCTGCTGTGGGGTGCTGCTGGGCTCCTCACCCCACAAGGAGAGCAGAGGGACACAAGGAGCACCCAGGTGTCCTGGAGCAGCCAGCTCCCAGCTCCTACCTAGGTGTCTCCCAGTGGTTCTTCCCTGGGAGACAGTGGCAGCCACCTCTGTGCCGCTGCGATACCCTCAGAAAGGGGACATCCTCTGAGGTCTTCTGAGATCATTTGTAGAGATTCATCCCCAGACTGGAAAAGACCCTGAGCATTCAGCTTGGAGACTGGCCCTGCTTTCTGCAGAGGAGACCTCCAACCATTTCTTCCAACCTCTGTTTTTTTTCCATGAGTCTTAAAACTAACGGGATGGGAGATCTGGAAGAAGAAGGTAGGAAACAGAATCTGGAGGGTTTAGGAATGAGTGTGTCCTGCCACCCTCCAAGCACCGGCAGAGGGGAAAAGCGAGAGGCGAAGCTGGCCGGGAACACTAGGCAGGGAATTACAGCTGAAGAGAGGAAACCAGAGGCAGCCACGGCTGTGGAGCTGCTTCTCCTCCTCTCCCTGCCGGCTTCGGCACTTTCCCGTCAGGAGTTTTCCCACCGTGTTGGTCTGGCCACCTCCCAACGCCTGTGCCCAGCCTGGGAAGCCGCTTTCCTCCCAGATCCCCTCGCATCTCCCAGGAGCCGCCCTGCCAAATTCCCCACTGGGGAGGTTTCCTCCGCCTCCCTTCCTCCCACCAAGGAGCTGTTGCTCCCTTAATCCAACTTGATAAATCAGCTGCCGGCTGCTGCTGGTTGGTCTCCCTGGGGTTTGCCACCACTTATTTCTGCGGGAGCTCGGTGTGGGCTTGTCTGCCCGAGCGGAGACGTCTCCCTGAGCTCAGCATCCCTTTCCCAGCTGGGTGAGAGCCACAGGCTCTTCCAGGTCACAGCTCCTCTCCGCCTGACAGGGACATCCAAGCTGGGTCAGGCAGGTTGACCCCATCACTGCCATGTTTCTCTCCTCCCGCTGCAATTTAGGGAGCAAAAAAGAACCCCCTCGCCCATCTCTCCCTTTCCATTTGTAGTACTATTGCTTTTCCATGCCTGAGGAATGCAGAAAGCAGGATCCCTTTGGGCAAAACTGCATCCCCGTTCCCAGCGGGGCAGAGGGATGCAGGGGCAGGAGCAGCAGCAGGGCACCGCCGCGGTGGTCGGGCTGTGCCGTTTTTAATCAGGGGCAGGAAAAAATTCCAGGTATCAAGTGTGGAGGAGGGGACTGTCTGGGAGAAAGCGGCACGGGGTTTACCGGGAGAGCAGCGGCGTGGGTGAAGGGAGGTGGAAAAAGCCGGTATCAGTCACAGCTGGCAGAGCAGGGGGGGTTACGGCTGATTTATGGTAGAGCCGGAGGCATCGGAGTCCTGAGCAGGAAAGCACCATGTCGTCCCACACCGTCACTCACACTTTGCTGCCCCTGCCTATCCAGAGGCTCTGGATTTTGGGATACAGGCTTGATGGGCTTTTAGCAGGGTCATGCAGGCACTGCTCCAGCAGTGTTGGGAAAGATATCGTAAACCCATTAGTTACTGCTATAATAACCCAGCAGTGGTGATGGCATCTCCTGAGAAGAGCAAGCCAAGACCTGTCCTGGCAGGAATGCGGAGCGAGGTGTGAACCAGGTTCTGGGAGAAGCTGGAAGGGAAGAAAATATCCTCTGGGCATGCAAAGCCCTTCCAGTTGAAGGACATCCCGACACTCAGCAGCATCACTGCAGTTTTGCAGGTAGTGATGAGTCAAGTGCCGGATCTCTCTGTCCCCAGGGATAAGCCACATGTTTGCAGGGACACTTGAGAAATCCAGATTTGCCCCTGATGCTGAGGACAGGGAGGTGAGAAAGTAAGCTCATTTACTTTTATAGAATGATAGAATGGTTTGGGT
>VXBO01001411.1:5493-18873 GCA_013400135.1 Rhinoptilus africanus | reverse complement strand
GAGCAGAGGGGCAGAATCCCCCCCTGGCCCCCCTGCCCACGCTGGGGGGATGCAGCCCAGGCTGCAGGGGGGTCTGGGCTGCCAGCTCATGGTCAGCTTTTTCCCCCCAGCATCTCCAAGCCCTTCTTGGCAGGGCTGCTCTCCATCCCTCAACCTGGATTTGTGCTTGGGATTGCCCCGACCCCTGTGCAGGACCCTGCACTTGGCCTTGTTGAACCCCATGAGGTTCACAGGGACCCACTTCTCCAGCCTGTCCAGGTCCCTCTGGATGGCATCCCATCCCTCAGGCATGTTGATCACACCAAGCGGCATTTTCAGGGTCTTGGAGTGGCTTGTGAGCCCGGGGCAGTGCTGCTGAGCAGGGGATGGAGGAAGGGATGTCCCCATCAGGGGACAAAGGGCAGCGCTGATGGAGAACCAGCATCCCTCCAGTATGGATGGGTGCCTGGGACTGATGGAGCCTCGAGAGGTATTGGGGACATCGGTGTAGAGTTGTTGCATTGCCCAGGGGAGAAAGGGAGGGGTTCCCAGGCTGATGTGGGATTTTGGAGGTGCTGTTTAAGGCTTGCTCTGCCATCTAATGGACAGGGAGCACTGAACAAGGGAGGCGAGCGTGTCTGCAGTGACTGCGTCTGGGACATGTCCTGGGCATGCTGGTGGGGCTTGGGCTGCCCATCTCCTGGTAGGAGCTGTAGGCATCTACAGCCGGCTTTACACAGGATCAGAGACTGGTTTTCCTGAAAACATGCAGAAAAAGGGTCATGAAAGGAGCTTGAGTCCGGTATCACATGCGGATGCCGTCATTCCTGTATGCAGAACACCAGCCGCTGCCCAAAAAGCAGGAGGCGGCTCATCACGCAATGCGTAGATAAGCTGTGGGGCTCCTTATGAAAACATTATATGGTTCAAAGGGAGATTGGGCAGCTTTTTGGAAGGAAATTCCAACCCTCATTGCTAAATACGCAGAGGCCACATCCATGTTGGAATGAGTTGCAGACTGGGGGGTGTTTGGAGAGGGATCCTATATTCTTTCACTGCCCTTGCAGCCCTCAGCCTGCCTGTGCGTGCCCTGCCCGCCCTGGAACCTGGGAATATCATGCTGCCCATGGCTCCCATGGCGGGCTGGTGGCTGGGATGGGGCTGGAGGGTGAAGGGTGAGGGTGTAGGCACCATCCTTGGGGTCTTTGGTCTCTGTTGGTACATGCAGTGAACACTCCTCTGCTTTCTTGCCTCAACCATGAGGGTCTTGGGTCCATGCCCCGGACTCCACGCTCGTCTCCAAGCATCCCCCCCATCCCACCTTTCTCCCTGCCCGCAGCACGAGGAGGCAGCCGGTCGCAACCACAGCCTGGTCCAACGGGTGCAGGACCTGGAGCATCGCTACAGCGAGGCCAGCACCTTGCAGCACATCCAGGCCACGCTGCTCTACGACATGCAGGCGCAGATAAACAACATCTCCGTGCTGACCGACTGGGCCTGGCGCAACCCCGCCTGCCTCGGCCCCGCCGAGATGCGGCTGCAGGAGGAGATGCACCACGCAGGTGATGGGGAGGTGCTGGGGCTGGCTGGGAGGGGGTGCTTCGCCCTTGCAGCCTCTCGCGAGGCGGGTTATAGCATCATGGAATGGTTTGGGTCTTAAAGACCACCTTAAAGATGATCATTTAAAGATCAGCTAGTTCCGAACCCCTGCCATGGGATCCGCAAAGGATGTGCCCAGCCTGTCACCAGCCTGCAGCCGGCGTGGGACCTCCCAGCCACCATGCTCTCCAGTTGGGGGGCTGGGGTGTCGCAGCCCTTCATCCATCATTCCCCCCCGGGGTCTACATTTCCATCCACAAGGAGCTTTCATCATCTGCCAGTCCCGTGACCTCATCCTTTCTGTGTGCCTCATGGAAGTGCCATCTCCCGTGCATGCTCCCTGCCCTGCCTCAGGCTCCTGGCTCTCCCAGTGATCCCAGTCTGGTATTCAGGCCACGCTGCTCTTCAGGCTGCTCTAGCTGTGTGTGTAAAACAATGGTGTGACCTCTGTGCCTTTCTTTCTGAGGATGAGATTCATCCCACCAGGAGGGCTCAGCTCACCGATGAGGATGCTTCATGTTGGGTGTCTACATACAGGTGTCCCCACATGAGCTGGATCTTGAAGATAACAAGGCAAACAGTTAATGGACTGAGAGCAATTCAAAGTGCTCTTTCCACTGCTGTGGCTACTGTCTCAGTCCAGCTGATGTCTAGTGCCACCCAAAATACTCCAGAGCACCTGAGACATCCATATAAGCCTGGCAGACACACGAGAGGACCTACATGGGACTGCTGAAAGCCAGACAGGATGTCCCAGGGCATCTCAGATCTCACCGTGCAGCTCTGTGCAGACAACTCAGCTGAGCCCCCTTGGTAGGTGATAGAGGGAGACAAGGAGAGTGGCTCTTCTCTGCTCTCCCATGTAAATCCAGGATGATCTGCCCTCTGGAGAAGACCCTGAGGACTAGCTGAGACCACCTGCCCGAAGCATAGATGGCTGGTGCCAGATGAAACAAATCCTACCTGACATATCCAAGCTAAAAACATCTTTAGGTTCTCCAGAATGATTTTGATGCCCTTCCCTTGTAAGACAAACCCCGCAGAAGCAGCTCGGGAGAAGAAAAGCCTTCTGCTATTACCTGCACCAACCATTGATGGGGAAGCAGCCTGTTCTTTATCAATGTATAGGACCTTTTTGGTGTGAGCCTGGCAAAATCTATTGCTGTTCAGCCTGGAAAAAGCTCTGGGGAGAATTTATAGCCCTTTCCAGTATCTGAAGGAGGCCTAAAAGTAAGCTGGAGAGGGACTTTTTACAAGGGCATGTAGTGACAGGACAAGGGGTGATGGCTTCAAACTGAAGGATGGGAGATTGAGATGAGACATTGTGGAGAATTTCTTTGGTGTGAGGGGGGTGAGCCCCTGTCCCAGGTTGCCCAGAGAAGCTGTGGCTGCCCCATCCCTGGAGGGGTTCAAGGCCAGGTTGGACGGGGCTTGGAGCAACCTGGGCTGGTGGGAGGTGTCCCTGCCCAGGGCAGGGGGGGGCACTGGGGGGGCTTTAAGGTCCCTTCCCACCCAAACCATTCTATGGTTCTGTGATTTCTGTGCTGCCATTAAAAAAACCAGTTGAGCTGAAGACTGTTCCTCAGCCACAACATCTTTAAGGTCAGATCTGTGCTAACGAACCTTAACACGAATAAGCCACCATGCTCAGGCATGAAGCCGATGTGCTACAGAGGTTTTCAGCTTCAGAAACAGCTCGGAATCTAGGATTATTTGTCCGACTCTGCATTATTATTGCATGTAAACTGTGCTGGTTTTGCTTTTTTTTGCCTTTTCCTCCACGCTGTGCACTAAACACCGTGTCTCTCTGCTCTCTCGCTCAGAGGTGAAACATGCCAGGAACTGCCCCATCGACTGTGCTTCCGTCTACTACAACGGGCTCCGGCGGTCTGGGGTCTACAGCATCATGCCCTCGGTCGGGGGGATGCCCATTGAAGTGCTGTGTGAGATGGACACGGAAGGTAGGGCAGGAAGCACCTACATCATCTTCCAGCAGAGCTTTGGGTGGGATTTGTCTAACCTGAGAGCTGTGTCTCATCTGAGCTATTTCTGAGTGATTTTATAGTCAGTGAGAGCAGCTATTCCAGAAGGACTCCTCTCCAGGGACAGAGGACTCATCCTCCCTGATGGCTGTAGAAGGGGTTTGGATGAACAATTCAAACCAGACATTATGGCTGGGATTCAGTTGCCTAAATATTAGTGCTCTTGGAGGTGTCCTCATGCACCCAAGATATTTGCAATGAACTCGTGGATATGGCACAGGGCTTAGGGAAACAGAAGCCCTTCTGGAGTAGCAGCTGGTCACTGACGGTTGTCTGGAGCATCTCTGGGAAGTTGAGGGGGCAACCACTCATTGTAGCTGTGCTGAATTGAGGAGGTGGCAGGTAGATCCTCTCCCACAGGTATTTCAGAGTGTAAATGTGGGAGCAGATGATCTCCAACACCCTTGGTGTCCAAATAACCGTACGGACCACACTACTGTCATCCTGAGGCACAAGCTTACTAACAAAATTAGTTTGCAACACTTAAGTTTTGGAAGAATAATGGCAATTGTCAGGGAAATGCAGCGCTGCGTTGTCAATTCATGGCCTCATGGATCCACACCAGCCTGGATGGACGCGTTACATCCACACATCCCATGCTGGAGGAAGGAGTTCAGCTCCCCACACTCCCCAATCTTGCCTATTGGAAGATCTACAAGTAATTGCAGCTTTGGGATGCTCGTGCTCATTAAGAAACAGGCTGTTCAGACAATGTGGTCTCTGTTATGTCATTACTATTATTTGCATGACCATCAACGCAATCTTGGACAGTGTGGATTAACAGGCTGTACAAAGAGCAAGTAAAAAGATGGCCCAAGTCCCGTGTCCCCTCCCCACCCCAAGCTTACAGTATTGGAATGAAATGAGAGAGGAGAGAGGGATTGGGACAGATGGGAGAGCAGATGGAGACAGTGAGACAATACTGGGAGAGCTCCTGTGCCTCTGTGGTGCTGCAGGAACGGTACATAATAATCTCCAAACTCCAGGAACTCTAGTTCGTTCCAGTCCCAAAACATTAGCCTCCCGAAAACTACCATCTCTCATTCAAAACCACCTTAAGGTCTGGAATGACCTCTCTGACAGCCAACAGGGGAACACCGTCATGAACCAGCACGGGAAAGTTGGGAGACTTTTTCCTTGAGCCATGGTAGGCATCACATTTTATCCCCGTGCAGCAACCAACACTGTATTTTACCACTTGGTGGAAGGACACATGACGAGGAGACACCTTGCTGAGCTGCAGGTGGATCCTCAGAGGTGACACCAGTAAGGAGTCTGTCTGGGACCCTTGGAGACTCCTCGGAGACTCCCATTTCTTGTTATCTGTCTCCTGGCAGGTGGGGGCTGGACAGTCATCCAGAGGCGTCAGGATGGCTCGGTTGACTTCAACCGAACTTGGAATGAGTACAAGGAGGGTTTTGGGGACCTCAATGGCGAATTCTGGCTGGGCAATGAGAACATCCACAAGATGACGAGCCAAGGGGACTACTCTCTGCGCATCGACCTGGAGGACTGGAACAACAAGCACAAGCATGCCTTCTACCAGGTCTTCAGGTAGAAAGTGGGATGGCCTTCCCTGGTTCTCATAGACATAGCGGGTTCAATCCCAGAAGATCTTCTGGAAAATGGGAACCCCATTTTGGTCAGGTTGACTCTGTCTAGATGGCTCTTCAGACTGTGCCCAGGTTGTCTATCCTTTCTTCCGCACCTGGATTTGACCACCAATTTTTGCTCCAGGTCGAAGCCTGGGTGTGATCTAGCAAAAGTACAGCATCATTCTGCCGTGGCCAACATCGACAGCCCCAGGCTAAGAGAGCTGTAGGACCTAACGGACAGTCCCCAGCTGCTTAGGTTTATTTTTTTTTCTACAAAAATTATTGAGCTCTATGTCAAAAACAGGGCTTTTAATCGCATGGCCTTGCTAGGCAGGTCCTCCAGCATCTCCGTGGTTTAGAGTCGTGTTTTGATTTTTAGCCTCTCTACTCATGGCTTTTACTTGCTGGGCCTGATGTAATGTCCTTTAGTGCCTAAAGCCCTTCCTGGTGTTTTATTTATCCATACCACATCCTTTCTTGATCAGGGATGACCAGGTCTGTCCAGACTGTCACAGATGAACTCCTCCTTTGTCCCAACTGGAAATGCTTGTGGTGACCATGCAGTAATCCACCATGGGAGGATGTCCAAGGGAGCCTGGCACCTTATGGGCACTTGAAGCTCGAGGGCTTTGAGTAGACCCCAAAAATGCTGAAACTGCTGGGGAAAAAAAAGAATAAATAAATCCCATTGCCTGAATATGCTGTGGAACATCCTCCACCAGCAAATGTCACCCCAACTTTTCTCATCAGATGCCATGTGCAATAGCAGTGACCTTCACCCTTTGCTAGCCCAGGGGCAGATTACTAATTAGCTGAGTGGAGGTGAAGAACGGGATGCTTGTTACATGGAGAGGAGGCAGTGCTTTGTAATTAGAGGGACTGTCTTGCCAAAGCTGCCGCAGTCCATCCTTTATTGTGGTTTTAGAGTCATGGTCTGGTCTGCCCAGTTCCGCCCTATAACAAGTGCCCTGAGTCATGACAAAATCATGTACATCCCACAGAAGGGAAAAATACAGCATCTTTGGCTTCCAGAGGTGATGAATCATAGCAGGGAGGCTGGCCAGAGCAGCTCGATGATTGCTAGGTGTCCGCACCAGGAATGCAGTATCCAGGTTGGGAAGGAGACGCATCCACTCCCCATTAAAACAGTCCCACCTTTGTCGCTTGCAGCATTGAGGACGAGGCAAACTATTACCGCCTGCACGTGGATGGGTTCAGCGGGACGGTGGAGGATTCCTTTGCCTGGTACCACAACAAGAGGAGCTTCAGCACACCCGACTCGGGGAACATCTGTGCCGAGATTTCCCACGGAGGCTGGTGGTACCACCAGTGCTTCTTCTCCAACCTCAACGGGGTGTACTACAAGGTGAGGTGGAGGGAGGAGGGTGTAAGGCGCTTTTTCTCCAACCAGTGCCTTTCCTCCAACCTCAGTGGGGTGTACTACAAGGAAAGGTGGAGGGATGAGGATGCAAATGTTAACACATGAGGTCCAGGATTAGGAGGAGGCTGTTGGTCCTCATATCATAGGAGTCTTTCCTGGCTTGATCAGTTTCTGCTCTCCAGGGAGGGAACAAAATGAGTGCTGGGCACCAAGGCAGGCCAATCTTTCCAGTGCCATGGGCCAGACACAAGTATTGAAACACCTCTGCACTCTGGGGTTTGGGATTTCATGGTGAAAACTTGTGATAGGGGTGGCTCACGCAGCCTGAGATGGATGGATGCCAGATCCATTGGGACCATTTGAAAAATGTTGGGGTTTACGTGCTCTTTTTGCCCCATCCTCATTAAGCTCGCTCTGGTGTTTCAGAGCAATGGGTTTTCTGATGCTCCCGTCTGCATGAGGCTTCTGTGCGTTTCCCGCGCCCGACCATCCTTCTTTCTCTGCATCACAGGGCGGCCGATACTCCATTAAAAACCGCAAGGTCCTGGGGCCGGACGGTATCGTGTGGTACTCATGGAAAGACACAGACTACTACTCCCTGAGGAAGGTGGTCATGATGATTCGACCACGCACTTTCCGGCCCCACGTCTCCCCGTGAAGGAGCCCGGGATGTTCTCCATTTCACCTCACAATGAACGCTGAGAAGAGAGGGCTGGAAATAGCTTGGTGGGAGCAAAAAATTGATACTGGAGATCCCAGAAGGACTGAGCCACCGTGCCTGTTGCTGCCTGTTTGCTTTTGCGAGAATTGATCCAACAGCAGAGGTGTCAAGACCTTCAACAAGCGTTTGGGTGGTGAAAGCTCTCCTAAAAAACATGGAGGTGATTTCCGAGAAGGGCTTTACTAAGACAGGTGTGTGGCTTTCTGGTTCACTGAGGAGCAGCAGTCCTTGGCGGGCTTGAGCAACCCCAAGGCTTGAGACTTAATGGATTTGACTGGGCGATGGGTCAGCCATGTGCTGAGGCCGGACCTGACGTTGAATGAAGACGTTGAGCGGTCTGGCTGCCAACCCAACAGTATTTTAGAGGGAAGAAAAGAACCAGCAATCCTGTATGAATTTTCCACATGGGATGTGATGGATCAATTCTTGTGCCGTATGAGGAGCATCTCTCCAATCTCAGGATTCACAACACCGTGTCTGCAGGCCCACCACCCCAGGGATGTGCTAGGGTGGCTCCGAGGTGCTGAGCTGGCCCTGAGGAAAGCCAGGACAACCAGCGTGCATAGCCCCGGGACGGTGTCATGGGCAAACGAGGAGGAAGGTCTACAGCGGCCCTCGCCTTCTCTGGCAGGGATTGTGTTACACACGTGGACATTAGCTAGCTGCCATAATAATACTCCCAATGAAAATATTTCAAAATAAAAAATGCAGAAGGTTTTCCATTTTCTATTCCATTTTCACCTTTCTGTCTTTTCTCTGGCAAAGAACTTTGGATGGATTTTCTATCCACCCTAAGAACGGCCTGCAAGAATGACCAAACTTGATGATTTTAAGTCTTTTTTTCACTGCCTTACTCTGGATAAAGAAAATTTGTTGTTGCTGTCTTTTCATTTTCCATTTGTAGCTGCAGCGAGAGACACTCCTTTTTTCCCGGCTTTGCCTCCTCCCAGGATCAGGAGATGGAGACTGGGACTTGGCCTTGCCCTCATTGTGTTTGGTCATGAATATTTAATTGGATTACCTTTTTCCTGTTTCATGCACGCAGATGGGTTCAAAGAGGGTTCAGTGAAGGGGAAAAGTAGATGCGTTAGAGACAAAGCACGATTCCTCCCAATGACTTGTTTCCTGCTTGATGCTCTGCTGGCTCCTTGATGGTTTCTCTAGCTTTCACACTGTTCTGAATGTACATTTTGCCTGGAATGCTAATTTTCCTTGGGCAAACCAAGAAGAGAAGTTGCTTTCCAAGCATCCTACAAACTAATATCCCCAAGATTGTAAAACAACGTTGTCTTTCCCCCTGCTAGGTTTGCCTTGGTAGTCTTCCTTGAGTGGTGTTCCCAAGACATATCGGATGGTGTTCGGGTGTTGCAATGGACTGGTCTACGTTGCTGTTGTGCCATCTCTTGCCACGAGCCTCTGGGCACTAACAATGGTGGGAGGAGAGCTTTCTTGCCTCGTGGCACATGTATCTCACATATAACACCATTCCTTCAGGGTCTGACCTTCCCTCTTTGGTCTGCAGGGGTTCAAAAAGGCGTGATGCCCCCGGTTAAGCAATACCCTACTAAGAGACTAATAAATCACTTGAATAAGCTGCAACCTAATTAACCGATGATCACATTATTATTATTAATCTACGATCTGATTTTGCACATTATTAAACACAACGGTAAAGGTATCACTCTTAAATCTCATGAATCACATGCTGAATTAGTTTTATCATTCTTCCCTCCTCATAGCTCTTCATACCAAGGTGCAACTGTCTCCTTTTTACCCTCTTGCACCAAGTCTTTTGGACATAGCCTTGATGAAGAGTCCAGCAAGTTGTCCCAGGGCATTGTGTGTGGTTGGGTCCCCAAGTCAGTGTCACCACCACCTGTAGGCATCCATCCTCTGACCACCAAAAGATCCCATCCTCCTGTGTTCCTTAACTTATTCCTCTTTTTTTTTTCTATTTCTGCCTTAGTACCTCTTTTCTCAGCCCAATCTTCCCCTAATTTTTTTTTTTTTCCTTATTGGTCCCAATTCTGCTGCATCCACACTCAAATTTGTTGTATCTCATGTCATTATTGAGGCAACCTTGGCCTTCTATGGCACTACTGATGTGGGTGTCTGTGTACAGGTGGTTTTGCAAGACCCCTGCCCCCCAAAACTCCCCTGCAGTTATGGAGTTCATACTGGAAACATGCTGGTGCCTGGTACACAATTGTTCTGCTTCAGACATGACTCCTCCACTTTGCCCCAACAGTTTCTCACACACAGAAAGTGCACGCTGGAGGAATAGACAGAATAACGTGTTTTCATACTGTTTTGGGGTTCACACAGCATGCCTTAGCTCCCCGTAGAAGCCCTGGCTGGTTATGATGTCCGATGCTCACCAGTGCCAGCTTCCTACGAATGAATGGCTGGTACCTTGCCCAAATTTATGATTTCTGAGAGAGCAGCACGAGGGCATGGACTGGAGGAAGGACATCAAACAACAGGACTGTTCCTGCACAGTGTGGGTGATGCATGAGCCAGGAAAAGCACACAGAGCCCAGCAGCGGGTTTGTGGCAGGAGGATTCACCTCGGAGGCACTTCCAAGATGCTGTTTCCGTAGGTGCTTTGATCTGTTACCTGTCGCTTTACAGTGATGGGCACTTGTTTCCCCATGTGCAGGCCAGCAATGGAGCAGCACCTGTCCTGTCTGCTCTGAAGGACACCCAGGCATCCTCTGATGTTCAGGGGGTGTAACTCATAGCACAGGACTTGCTGGGGTTGGGATTGCATCTGGCTTTCCAAACAGGAGAGCTGGGATCGTGTGCAGAAGGTCTGTCCAGACCTCAGCCATGAAATGTCTCCTTGGAAGGTTCCTTGAAGGCATCAGACCTTTGTGTTATGCTTTCCTCTTGTATGTCCTGGCTGTGCCTGAGGGATGGTGCTTCGGGAGAGGATTCCACCACGTAGGCAAGGACCTGGTCTCCATCGCCTGCTCTCCGGTGTTTGGTGCAGGATGCCCAGGTGTGAGGCTCTGAGCTCTAACCCCTCACCCAGGTGTGGGCGTCTTCTGCCATTTGAGACCCGTGGGCTATCGGGCCCATGGCACATGGAGGGGGCAGAGGTGACACGGGACCCACAAGACAGAGGGCCCTTGGGAACCAGGTGGGAAAACCTGGCAGCATCTCCAATGGCCCTGCGGAGTGAAAGGAAGGTATTTGGTACCCCACCAAGGCTAAGAGCAGCCTGAGTCTCATCACTGTAAGCCCCACATCCAGCCAGAGGGTGCCTGAGTTCCTCCCAGGATGGAGGGAAGAGAAGTGGAACCAGCATCTGCAAAAGTGGCTCTTCTGCAGAAAGGGAAGGCTGAGCCTGGACTCCTGGGTGCTCATGTCCCATAACTTATAGACAGGGGGACACATCCCCTGCCTCCCCCCCTGCATGGCGCTGACAACCCTGCTGGCTTCCCCTGAGGAAGGTGATGGTCCTGGTCCATGTGTGTGCTGGGGACCAGGCTTTGGGCACACAGCGGTGTGGCTAAGCAAGAAATTCACTATAGCCCATCAAACGACCCCGTACACTGCGCTGGGGGGGGGACAGGGCTCCCAACTGCGAGCCTGGCTCCTTCCTCCCTTCCCCTTCACACTCAGACTGACCCCGGCCTCGTTAATTTGGCTGACCCCATTATAGTGCTGTCCAAAGTGACGTGGGGGCAGGAAATTGTATTGACAGAGCCTCATCGAGTGCAGCCACGAGGCAGGTGCCCCGCTGGGTCCCATGCACGGCTTCACTACCCAGACAGCCCCGCAGACCCCCGCGCTCAGGGACACACAACATTCCTGCTGCGGAGCAGCGGCTGGCTCTGCCCGTGTCTCGCTGTGGGAAGAGCTACATGACCTGGCGTTGTTTTGGCTCACGGCTACCAAAGAAAGAGGAAGGTCCAAGGACAGTTTCCATCTGACATGCTGGGTCAATGCAAGTATTTCTATCTCTGTGATAATCAGGACGCGTTGTAATCTACTGGAGATGGAGAAGGTTTACAAGGGCCTCCAGCCCGCGGTCCCACGGGTCTCCAGTCCCATGGCTGGGAAAGACATCTGAACTGAGACTGGAGGAAATACAGCCAAGGGCTCCTGGAGCGACGGTCATCAAATAATCCTTAGTGAGGTGTGTGTAGCCAGAGGGCTGGATTTTCAAACACCTTGGGGACGGAGAGAAAGAGCCATGGGGAGAGAAGAACAGGGAAGTTAAATATAGAATCATAGAATGCGTTGGGTTGGAAGGGATCTTTAAAGGTCATTAGCTATTCCAAATCACAATGCTGAAAATTATGGAAAAGATTAAGACTTGATCAGTTTAGGGAGGGGATTATATGAGGTGGATCACTGATGGACAAAAAACTGGATGCAGGAAGAAGAAGAGGTTCAACTCTCTCTTTAGCCTAAGCCATCATTACCCCTCCTCCTTGACAGCAATGGGAGAAAAATGAGCCTCTGAAGCCTTGCTGGAGCGTTGACCATCTTCACTGGGATTCAGGACATGGAGCAGGATGATCGGACATGCAGGTGGTTATGGGTGGGGTGGGTTTCTGCTCCAGGTGCCTGGAGGGAGTCAGGAGGTTTTAGGATGTCCCTCCTGACACCGCCTGCATCGCAGTTTGCCTGGTTTTGACTCACTCTGATCCTCTTCGTATGGGCTCCTCCAAAGAGTCACACATCAGGTGTGCCCCCATCATCATCTTCTTACCCTCGGGCCCCATTTTCCTCCTCGCCACCCACTGCCTTGTCCCCAGGGAGAACTGTGCTCTTCTGGCTCCGCTCCCCGTTTCTCTGACACCCTCCTCAAAGTTTCTGGGTGCTTTTGAAGGCTCTTTGGAGGAAGGTCTTTTAGTCTCTCCCTATTTTCTTCGTCCTTAGTCCAGCTTGGGTGCCCCTTTCCATTGTGTCGTGGTTCCTGCATCCCTTCGTGCCTATCAATGCACGTGCTGTTATGGGCTACGGCACAGAGTCTAGGGCAGAAGAGTACATTTCATTATTCTTTGTTTCTTCAAATACAATATACCTAACAGACCAGTATTTTATTTGCTGCAGGGTTCCCCAGCTCCTCCAAGTCTGCTGATGGTCAGCCTCAAGACTCCTGTTGCTGTCAACTGTACCAGAGGCATGCACCTTGCCTTCTTGAGCCTGTGGCTTCTCCTCCCTTCTTGGGTGGAACAAGCTCTTCTGCTCTCCCCGGGTCCTCTCCCACACGGCTTTTGGGGGTTGCTAACTCACGTCCCACCGGTTCGTATGGCCATGGTGGACTCTGCCACCTCAACGCTGACTCCAGGTCCTTTTTTTGCACGGTCCCTTTTGATGTGGACCCTTCGCTATCGCACCTGAGCGTGATGGCAACCCCTGAGCATGGCTGCTGTGTTCACAGGGAGGTTCGAATCACCTCTTAATGTTGGCACTGAATCCCATCCCCATGGGACCACCAGCTCCTTGGTTGGCTGTCCGTCTTCCAAGGATTCTCAGGGTGAAGGAGAACCTCCTTCGCCCAGGAGGAATGGACATTAGGCCTCTCTGGGAGGCTGGTGCTAAATTTTGGTGCCACCACCTCTCTCAAGGCTTAGCAAAGACGGGAGAGGAATTGGTAGCACTTTCTCCATAGGGCTGGAGAAAAAGAACCCACCTGGCTCCTCTCCTGGCACTGAAGACATGACATTTTTCTTTTGTCTGCTCCTTGCATAGACCAATGGGTCATCTGGCCTCAGCGTAGACCTTGGCATGTGTCCGTCTACCTCTGTGCTTCCTCCCCATGCTGCCCAACTCCTCATCTCCCAGCACATGGCTGAAATATGGCTCCAGCTCTGGGTGTGGGGTAGGAGAGCATCGCCTCTGTGTGCCCCAGGGGTGCACAGGGTGAGCCCGGAGTGCACGGACGGGCACAAGGAGCCGATGACGTTGGAGAGCCAAAGGAGCCCAAATCTGCTGTGGTCCCACCAGGCTGGGGTTGTTTGGGGCTTGGGGGTAAAACAGACCCGTCCCCCTGATCCACTTGCTTCCTTCCACCCTTATTTCCCCTCCCCCGTCCCTTTCACTTTC
>VXBO01001409.1:138477-253594 GCA_013400135.1 Rhinoptilus africanus | reverse complement strand
TATATATTACTGAACTCTTTTACTACATAATATGTGCAGAGGTACTCTACAGTATTATATGAAACTTTTATCTGATAAATGGGAAGGAGGTGTTAAAAAGAGCCAATGTCTCAGTTACTTAATGGAAACTAATTTTTTAGTAAGTCTGTTATGTATATGGGTAAGATATGTAGAAGTCAGTTATCATAACCAAAGTTTTGAGAGAGGAATGTCTCCTCTCAGCATGCCCCAGGTCACTTTACCTGAACATAATCAAAACTGAACTTCTGAGATTTCTTCTAGAACCTTGTCTGTTTTCTAGTATACAAGACCGGGTGAAACCTTAATCTAGTGTATTATCCTACGCATAATTTCCATTTCACTATTTTCATCTTTAAATATCAAGCATTTACCCACTGCAGTGCTCTAAATCAGCTCTTTAGTCTCTTGTTCTCCGAAAGCAATGCATTTATTTCTTGTGCTAAGTCCCTGCTTACTTTGACATGTCTGTCTTTGTAAAAGATATCTAGTTTTTCCAACTTTGCTTCCCTTCATATTATCACACAAGAACACCAACTTTGCTTTCTCTTCTATTAGACTATAATAACAACAGACAATAACAGCACAGATGTTCACACATTCAAAGCAAATGCCAGAAGTTCAGTACTACAGTATCACCAAAGATTGAAGGAAAGAAATAAAATATAGGTAAGAGCAATCAGCCTTATGGATTTTCATACCGCTGGAAGATGTAAAATACTACAGTTGGGGAGATCGCACAAGAATGTGGGAGAATAAACCAGACTTTACCGTCCAGTATGAAGTTGAGGGCCAATTTGTCAACTTCTGTTTAGAACATTTTCAGGCTGATTCTGCTACACTGAACATTTATTTTGAATTGATCTACACTATTGCAGTCTTCTTTTATATCCCCTTTCATTTCTTGTCATAGAAAACTGATAGCAACCATGACTTTATCAGTAGATATGCAGCCTAATCACTGCAGACTGAAGTCTGTTAAAGACTTTTCTTTGACTAAAATGAGCTGGATTGTGGCAGTATTGGTTTTCAAATAAAAATATTTGTGAAGGATTCAGAGACATCAGGCTGAACACTGGACAGCCCCATATAATTTGATCAATATATTCCATTATTTGTTATAGTTTCTGTTCTCTTTTCAGTTATTTGCCAGCTTTTGAAATGTTGAAATCAAGAAAGAAAAGTAATCAATTCCTGGATTCTATACCATGTCTTCAAATGTGTCCTCAAAAAGATACTTCAGCTTTTCAGCCTTGCACAGTTCTGCGTGACTTTGCATTAAACTTTTAAATCAGAAGCCATATTTCATGCGGGATTTTAATTAGAAAAGTACAGTTTCCACCAACCACGCTTTTATTAAGGAATTAGAAATTGCACTTGATTTTTTTTTGTATCTTAATAGAGCATTTATGAGATAAGAATGGTATATACACAACGTAACTTGAAAGCTAGTCACACTATGACCAATGTGTTAGCCCCCTCCAGAAAGTGTACCTTCTCTGGACCTTCTACAAATCATCCTGTGGAGGTTCTTATTTTTGTCTTCTGACTTTATAAGACACCTGGCTAATTTATATTCCTCAAATAGATGCTTAATGTTAAAATTTAAGAAGGAAATTAATAGAGGAGCAACAAAAATACTACTAACACAAGGAAAGAAACTGCTCCATGAAGTAGAATGCCAAATAAATTCTTACAGAAAAAGGATAATAAAGAAGGTATGCCATATATAGGTGCTTGAAATATCCCTAAGGGAAAGAAACAATTAAAAGCAACAAACGTAACAAAGATATCAGGATGTAGTCATTTTCAGTTCAGTAATTCAAGAAAATAATAATCCAAAGGCCAATGCCTAGAAAATGAATGCAGAATATATATTAATTCTTAAAGTGTATCTGAAAACAAGTAGAAGGGTCTTGGTGGAGTTTTTAAATCCATTTTTTTTCTATAATGACTCCTGTGCATTCACTGAACATTCATTTGCCTGCATCAAGAAAAAGAAATAGAGGCTGGTTAAGCACCAGAAGAAAAGGACAGAAAAGCAATTATGAAAGAGTACTTCTTGCAGGGGTTCAAAGGACCGCCTATTCAGTCTCTTACTTCTGAGGACAAGACTGAAGAAAGAGTGCATACCCTGATTCTTTGAGTGAAGGAAAACCTCTCTCCATAAGAGACGCTACAGATCATTGCTCACTGTTTCCAAGTGCCTATTTCAATAAAAAGAATTTGAAAAATTGTATCAACCAGTCATTTGGGAACACTGTCTGTTATCAGACCCCCTTGGTATGGTAAATATTCTCTTCTCAAACACTGATGAACTTCTTCCTTCTTGACCTACTCTTAGATCTTGATCATAAGGAGAGATCGTGGACCATCACCATTTAGGGCTTATTGCAAAATCCACTTAAATCCCTCGAGATGAAGGATTCTCATTACTAATTCCTTTCCAAGGAAAATCTTTGACTGATTTTGACCACTAGAAACACTTCTTCAATGAGGTAGCTATCAGAGCTATATACAATGACAGCTTGTACTAGCCCATGCCTCATATTGAGACTGACCCCTTACTGCCTGCAAATATGGCATTGTTAACTGAACAATCAAGAATTTTCTATCCCTACAGAAGCCTTCCAGAACCTTTTGTTCCTACAGAGTATGGGGAATAAGGATCCAGAGGAAAGAATAAGGAATGAACAACAATTCTGTAGACCCAAGATGTGTTTTTAGATTCTTTTTGCCAGAGCATTTACCAGTAGGGGACAACGTCCCCAGTCCTCACAATGTCCTTTTTCTATGGTCTATGTATTGCGGATGCCAGGATGGGTGTTAGCTACCATGGAGGTGATCTTGTCTCTCTTTTTCCTCTGGGAAGGAAGATATTCATATGAAGTTCTGCTGCACAGACATGTAAACATAATACGTAAACGTCTTTACAGCAATACTCTTATTTTTGCAGATTTCAAATCAGTCCTATATGTAAATAGCAGCTTGTTCCTAAACTTCATCTGGGAATAGAATAAAATAAGACGTTACCTCAAGTAACTCTAAAACTCTTCAGTGCACTGAATTCTTTTTCTTCCTAGTTAACTGAAAAGCCTATGCATGATTTAAAAGGTTTTCTAGCCTGTAGCTACACAACAGGCTGTAAAACAAAGATATGTAATTTCAGACTGCTGAATCTAGCCTGTGAAGCTTGGACAACCTTATCCTAAAATAATCACAGACAGAAAGAGAAATTTTAATTATTTTTAAGCTGAAAACATTTTCTTATCTTGCCTGAAATACACTGATCTCTATTTAGCTACCTATCTGTATGACCTATATGTATTTAGTTATTCTATTGTAGAGATCAGACATTCTAAACGCATACCTTATGATTTAATTAACAAATTATTAAGCACTGTAAAGCTGACCTTCACCACTCCATATGCAAAGAATTCTCTTTTTATAATTGCCCTTTTTAAACATAGAACATTATGAGTCTATGTTATTCTTCTGCAGAAGAAATAAAGAACCTGGCAATTTGGGAAGGCCTGGGGAAAACAGAAAAAACCCCAAGACGCCTCACCACAAGTCCTTTGGAAACTCCCAGGGCTTTGTCTCCAGACAGTTCATACTATGAACACTGTTCAATTATCAGTGCTGATGAGTCGAACAGTATGAATCTGTGATACAACTTTTTGCCACTGATCACAGAAACTGATTTGCTGTAAATGTGTTAACTTGCCTTTTTTTGCAATTTTGGACCCATATTATTCATTGTTGTTTCAACATCAATAGACACAAAAGAGAAAGAAGACAGCCTGTAGCGACAGAGAGAGCTAAGCAGATCTGCGTGGCAGAACTGCTGAGGTATCAGGTAGAGGTCTAGAGCAGACACACGTGGAAATTACGGAAATAAAACAGTGATGGACTTCATGTGACTTCAGTTCCTCCAGTGAGTTAAGAGTCATAGAAGCAGCTTCTATGTCAACCTAGCGAGCATCAGGTTTATGAAGATTTTTTGAAAAAAGTAAAGTTTTCAGGCAATTAAAATGTAGATTGGTAAATGCAGTTTATAGACTCATGTCATTAGAAGATCCTTGGTTATGGGAGAGAGGTGACTGATACACTGAACCAGTTTATATGGAAAAAATAAACCTGAGGCTGTTACACTAAGAGCTGTGTGCAAAATATTGATTATTCCAGGGTTAATATTTTATATAAGATTAATATAGTGACTCTAAATGCTTTGTGTCTCTGAAACTTTGACAAGCGAGGGAAAGTATCCAAGGGAAGATAGATTCAATGGTTCTACCTACAAACAAAAGGGAAAAAAAATTGTACCAAAAAATACTTATATATGAGACTAAGAATTGAAAGTCCATGTGTGTCTCACTGTTATTATTTATTTTTCCAGAGCCTAAGAAAAGTCTAAGAAAAAATAAATCACAATAGGTGACTATTATCTGTGTAGCACACATGAAGGTTTGTTTATAACTCTGGGAATTATGGTATGTAAGTATTCATTTCTGGTTTAGAATACCTGCTCTGCTGTAACACTGGCACCTGCATGATATTTATGGAAATAAACATAAGAGAATGCATCTTCTGTTCCTCTCACACAGTAGGGGTAGGCAAAGCAGATAAAATCAAGCAGAACATTATTTAGAGACAGTAAGGCAGACGTGTGGGTTTTCAAACTATTTTAGTGTACTGGAATACTACAGTGAAATGATGGATTTTCTTATTGTGATCTTCTTCCATTTCTACAAGCAACAGCAACAGTGACAAAAAAAACCCAGAAAAAGTGATAAATCAGTAATTTCACAATTCAAGACAAATAGTCTATTTCAAGAAAGGAAAGTCCTCCTACCATGGTAAGAAAGCTGACAAGTCTCTCCTGAGTTTGGTTCTATTTTCCAAGTAGTTTATTTCATTGCATATTTTTTAATGTAGAAGTTAAGCATCATACACAGACCTAATGTCTTTGCTATTTCTCAAAACCGGTTGAGAAATTCAAAATTAAAATAACCCATTTTACCAGTTACATTAACAATAAAGTAAGTAAACAAAACCACGAGGAAGTATGTGGTTTAGCTTACTTACGGAAAATGCCCTAGAAGACTTAGCAAATTTGGATTAGATCTGAATTTTAAGGATGCTCACATGTTCTTCTAGTCTCCACTGGCTATCTAGTGAAAAGATGCAAATCAGAAAGAAAAAATCAGATAGATTGTGTGAGAGACACTGGCTAGCTATTAAAAGTTCATGACTTTGTATAGTGTCCCATAATTGAAAGTTTATGGTTTTGCTTTAGAGTACAGTGACAGATTGGGTAACCATCTCCATTGTTCAGTAGTCCTGGTTACTAAAATGATGAAAAGTAAAACCGAATACCTTATTTCTCTTCTTCGTCTAGTCTCCTTCGCTAATATTTGAGCAAGTAATCATTATTGCTATGGATGCACGTGATAGCTATAACCAATAGGATGCTGATTTTGGGTAGGGCTTGCCATATATTTTGTTACAGTAGGGAAAAACAAAACTGAAAACTGAATGAAAATGCATTAAAACCTCATAATAGATAGATAAAGATGGATAGAAAAAATACTTTTTAATTCTAGACAGATCGTATTTTGAATAAAAGAGAAAAGGTGGCTTTTACGTTATAACTAAACATTAACTCCTCTAACTGTTTCAATTTGACATATTTTTAATTTGCTCTATCACATGGTGTAGCCACTGTTTCCTACCGAACCTGGGAGAATTCTTGGAAAACGAGAAGTGATATAGATCAGAAAAATGGGAGGATATAATGCTGTTACATTTCTGTCATTCAGTTCTACAACAAGCCTCATGAGACAGTACTTCTGACAGCAAATTCTGTCAAAATAAGACTCCTGAATAAATAACATGAAGTCTGTTCTGTGAGATCTTGCCCAAAAAGAAATAAAAAGCCCAATAAATTTCATTTACCCTTTGACTGCCTTATACAGTCACGATGTCCGGATGACCATGCCGATGGTCACTGCATTGACAAAAGATAAAAAGAACACTTCTAAAGCTTAATCTCCAAACTCTCTCATAAAGAAAATGGCAGGCAATTGAATAAGGTCACTAGGCTGTTAAATAAATTTGAAAGAAAAAAATATTCTTTGCTAAGGTCAATCGATTACCGGTTGGTAGTATAAAATGCACTGTTTCAAAGTTATTTTCCTTCTTGCTTTTTACATTCATCATAACTAAAATAATGTTATAAAAACATATCTGTTCACACTTGGGGCTTACGCTTCTTGCCATAAAATATGTATTTCACGACTCACCTGAAGAGCCACGAAACTCACATAGCTTCACAGAAATTAGGCTGATAAACAGCACGCTTTCGTTAAGTTGTGAATTTCAGGTCCAAAACCAACACCTGGTGCTGCACCAGGGCCCACACCGGGCACAGGGCTGTCCCATCGCCCCGGGGCCTACATAACCAAACCCGAACCCTCCCAGACAAATGTCCCTCTAACCTGTACTTGAAGTCTGTTACTCTTCTTGCTTCAGTCTGAGTTTTTTTCTTTTTTTTCACTGGATTTAAATGCGTTTATGCCACGGTGCTGGCAATGGGGCGGGGGGGCTCCTCTGTGAGGAGAGGCGGGGGCTGGAGGCTGCCCCACGCTGGACGCAGCCGGTGCTGGCTGTTTCGGCCGGCTGCCAGAGCCCCACCACAGGACACAGCTGAGCCCCTCAGCCAAAATTGGGGGGCANTCCAAATCTATTTTAATTGTCAATGAATAAAATTTTCTCCAAGTCTAGACTGTTTTTCCCATGATGGTAGTTAGTAAGGGATTTCCCTGTCNGTATAAAATGCACTGTTTCAAAGTTATTTTCCTTCTTGCTTTTTACATTCATCATAACTAAAATAATGTTATAAAAACATATCTGTTCACACTTGGGGCTTACGCTTCTTGCCATAAAATATGTATTTCACGACTCACCTGAAGAGCCACGAAACTCACATAGCTTCACAGAAATTAGGCTGATAAACAGCACGCTTTCGTTAAGTTGTGAATTTCAGGTCCAAAACCAACACCTGGTGCTGCACCAGGGCCCACACCGGGCACAGGGCTGTCCCATCGCCCCGGGGCCTACATAACCAAACCCGACCCCTCCCAGACAAATGTCCCTCAAACCTGTACTTGAAGTCTGTTACTCTTCTTGCTTCAGTCTGAGTTTTTTTCTTTTTTTCACTGGATTTAAATGCGTTTATGCCACGGTGCTGGCAATGGGGCGGGGGGGCTCCTCTGTGAGGAGAGGCGGGGGCTGGAGGCTGCCCCACGCTGGACGCAGCCGGTGCTGGCTGTTTCGGCCGGCTGCCAGAGCCCCACCACCCTGTCTTTATCTCGATCCATGACCTTTTCCGTTTCACTTTCTACACCCTGTCCCATTGAGGTGGGGGGGAAGCAGCTGGATGGGGGTCTGGCAGCTGCCAAGGGCCCCTGCACACAGTATAAAAGATTAGAAAAGTGGAGCAGAAAAAAAATAATCCCAAACCCCACAAAAAAATTTGCTGCTTGATGCCTAGATTATGGCTTCATAATATACTGTCTGAAAATTAAGCACATTTCAAGGAGAGTTTTTGAGAAAGAATGCGTGGTTTCATTCTGTGCCTTACTGATAACGTCAATTTGTAAAGGTAGACTATGACTTGTGCTACATCTCCATCATTCCACAGTCCTGATACCATGCTAGTACTGCAAATCCATTAGTGCTGGAAGGTCCAGCATACATAATTTGGCCTTTATTTGTGAGGAAGGACTTGCTAAAAATGTTACTTGGTCGTCCAAATCTATGCTGGCTTGGAGCTGCAATTTTTTTGAAGGAAAATGAGCAAATTTTTTATGGAAATCAAGGATTTCAGTGACTACATATCTGTTCCATACCTTCCTTCCATAAATCAACTTTCACAGAACTGGACTTCGGAAGGGCAAAAACATCATTATGTAGATTAAATGTAGATATTACGTTTTGAAAAGGAAAAAATAATTATAAACTGCANGACACAGCTGAGCCCCTCAGCCAAAATTGGGGGGCATCTGGGAAAAAAAGGGGAAAACCGACACACAGGGGAGGAGGGGGAGATGTGTGAGAAACGATCCTGCAGCCACCAGGTCAGTGAAGATGGAGGGGAGGAGATTGCCCTGCAGTGCCCGAGCAGATGCCCTCACTGCAGCCTGTGNGACTTCGGAAGGGCAAAAACATCATTATGTAGATTAAATGTAGATATTACGTTTTGAAAAGGAAAAAATAATTATAAACTGCATTTTCTTTCCCCCCTTTTTTTTTTCCCCAAAATAAAGGCTTATACTTGGCAAGTTTTCCTTTTATATATATGATTATTTTATTTTTTAATACCAAACACCATCCAGGGGCCAAGCTTTTATTCCCAAGACATCATAGCCAAGTTTCACTGGAGAATGTATTTGCACAATTTCAAGAAGAATCTTGTCAGAAATTGAAGCCTATGTAACAATAAAACAAATTGCCCTTGTGAGAGGTTCTGTTCTAGATGCACATATCAGTTTTGACCTATAATTTCTACTTATGTCAGTGTAGGATTCAGGGCTGTATTGGTCTCAATGTTTTTTTGCAGAAAATGGCTTTAGGCTACAAAAATTGGTGTTCAAATTTTCTTTGTTTGTGACTTCTTTCCTATTTTATTTTTCAGATCGGTATTTTATTCTAGTCTATTTAGTATTTCAAACTGTGCACATCACTGTAATCATCTGAACCTGGTCCCCAAAGCCAGAAGTGCTTGCAGTCACCTCAATCATTATCATTAAGATATAGCTGTGAAACTACCAGAGCTTTGTTTTAATGAGATACATTTCTTGTTCTAACAAACCTCAGTGACAATTCTCATCTCAGTCTTGTGAAAGCAGAAGAAACACAGCGCTGCTGAAGATTTTTTTCTCTTTTACTGTCTACTCTGTTCCCTGTTACAAGTTTGCAAAGGCATAACACATTTCTCAGAAAAATTTACTGCCTTACAATATAAGGCCCAGTAGCACTCACTCTGCAATCAGAAGCCAGGTCTGTATACTCAGAATGAACTGGTGTAACGTGAGTCGCTTCACTGGTTTGGCATAATTTCATATCAGATACAAAACCTCAGCAATAGCCACTAAGTTAGAAAACACAGTAGAGTCCATCCAAAGCATCACTGACCTGTTTTGCCTTAAAAAAGTGCAGACAGCAAACAAGTCTTTTAGGTTAAAAAGGATTATCCTAATACAGCAATTTCCCCGAATGCAACTCATTAGACACACGCAATTGATAATGACACTATCAAAATGTCTTCGATAAAGAAATCATATGGACCACCACAGTGAATTAGCACATTCGAATAAGAAATGTGCTGCTGCCTGCCGCACAGAACAGCGGTTGGATTTGGCTGTATGTGTCAGATCAAATCATAGTTACTAAAAGCATTCGCTTGTCTGATACGAACAGAGCAGACAAAGAGACCTTCTTGGAGAAGATGTTTACCCCAAGGATAAATGGAGCTAGAGATTAAGGCATTGAGGAGCAGGATACCACTGAGCAGATGCTCGGTGATGGCAGGAATTAGGGACACTCATGGCAGAAATGCCTACTGCCAGCTGCAGCCACGCTCATCTCTGTGAGACAAGGTGCCAGAAACATGGGAAAATGTAAACAGGAGCAATCAGGAGTGAGAGAGAGAAATGGTTGGCTATGGTTGGCTATACTGAAATGGGTATTTAGGAATGACTGTCAGATTTAGAGCAGCAAAAATGACTGAAAGCCACTGGGAATTTTAAAATATATGCTGTTTTAAAAGGACAAAGGTTTGGATTCTTGGAACCACTGTGACAGGATTTAGAAAATGATCCTTCACCGAATTATGATGTTCTGTAATGTGATGCATCAACAATGACTGCATAATTTCTCAGGCCATATCATCCCAATTTCAACTCTAATATCACAGAATCATAGAATTGTAGAATGGTTTGGTCTGGAAGGGACCTTAAAAATCTTCTAGTTCCAACCCCCCTGCCATCTCAGGGACACCTCCCACTAGACCAGGCTGCTCAAAGCCCCATCCAGCCTGGCCTTGAACACCTCCAGGGATGGGGCATCCACAACTTCCCTGGGCAACATGTTCCAGNTTGAGCTTCTCATACACCAAGATCCCCAAGTCCTTCTCAGCATAGTTGCTCTCAATCCATTCTCTACCCAGCATGTATTTGTGTTTGGGATTGCTGGGACCCATGTATTTGTGTTTGGGATTGCTGGGACCCATGTCCAGCACCTTGCACGTGACCTTCTTGAATTCCATGAGGTTCAAACCGGCCCACCACTCAATCCTGTTCATGTCCTTCTGTATGCCATCCCTTCCCTCCAGTATGTCGACCACACCATACAGCTTGGTGTCATTGGCAAACTTGCTGAAGGTGCATTCAAACCCACTGTCCGTGTTGCCGACAAAGATGTTAAACATACCAGTCCCAGTACCACATACCAGTCCCAGTACCAACCTCTGAGGAGCACCACTCATCCCTGCTTGCCAGTTGGACATTGAGCTGTTGACCACAACTCTGAGTGTGACCATCCAGACAATTCATTATCCACTGAGTCATCCATCTGTTAAGTCCACGTCTCTCCAATTTAAAGACAAGGCTGTTGTGCAAGACAGCGTCAAATGCTTTGCACAAGTCCAGGTAGACGATATGAGTTGTTCTATATGAAGACAAGTGTGCTCATGCTGGAATTCGTTTTGACAGTTCAGCTATTGCTGCTTCAATTTACACTCCAATTTAAGCTCAAAATCCTGTTTGATTTATCTATTATGAATTGCTGTACATAAATCACTCAGTAAAACACTGAAGATGCATCTTTAGACCAAGCTTTGCATCACTGAATTTTGATGAGGAACTCAAGACCAGAATTGGACCCTAGTTGTTATGTGGACCATAAGCATCTGTGGGAGTGAAGACACATCCATCAGGAGGCTCCCTCAGTTGATTGTCCCTCAGAGAAAGAGGGGTGTCATTGCACTGTGCTGCCACTGCCTAGGTGAATCCCACTGTGAGACAGCACCTACATGCAGTGTCCCTGCCCTTGATCCTTTCAGCTTCAATTCAGTAATCAGAAGGATCTGCAGCTATTTGAGATTTCCTACAGTGCCTGAAACATCTCCACTGTGCTGACACATCTACCTTTCTGCATCTTTGGTGGTGGAATTCAGGCCCAGCTTTAGATGTCTATATGTAGGTATCTGCACATGCAGTAGATGTCTGGGTCCCTAATGCCAGCCAGCACAGCCTTGGGAGCGATTTAGCTCCTCCGCAAACAGGTGCCAGCACTGGGCAAGCAAGTGCTTAAGCGTCATCAAAGCACTGACTTTGTTGCCTCGGGAATGTTTCTGCTGCTCACCCTTAGGCACCTGCTTTCATCTGAGACTCTCCGGTGAATCCCACCAGGCCTCCAGACACCTCTCCCAGCAGGCATTTTGGACTACTCCCTGCGTCAGATCTGCCAGCCCCACAGGTGTCTGCAGCGGATATCTGAGTAGCCTGGGTGTATCAAATGATGGCAGACAAATCTGTATGGTCAGTCATGCTCTAGATTGGCATTATTTATGACACAGGGTAAACACATAACGCACAGTTGGAAGTCACAGTTTAGGTATCTTGATCGTTAGCCAAATCCCAGTCCTGGACCTGGCCACCTCAGAAGCCAAGTAAGCCTGAGGTCCCATTGATGTTGATAGAAAAAGAAAATAAAAAATAAAGAGGACGGATAAATTAAATCTTCAATGAGTCCTTCCTTTGAGGAAGGTGTCTATAATCAAATACATACTATATAGCCCAAACTGAGTAGATAGAGCACTTTTAGATATTTTTTTGGGAAGTGTCAGCAGGTCTAATTTTAAAAGGGCAGGTCAGACTGTAATGGTACAGCTAAGCTTTTATTTCCTCCCTAAGAAGGTTAATACACTTTTAAAAGGTAAGAAAAGGAAGAACACGCTGTAACCTTTTATCCTTGTCTTTAATCTGACACTAACAAAAACGGAGGAAATGCAGCCTGCCACCGCCTCTCACATCACCACACGCTGCTGTGTGCCTGGAGTTCCCAGAAAGCGGTATCAGGCGCAGACACATGCAGATGGGCGGACAGATGCTCCCAGGAGAGAGACATACACACCAGCCCCTTCACACTGCACAGGAAATAAGAAATTAAGTCCCAGGAGAGCAGTGACATGGAAAGAAAGAAAACAAGGTTGTGATTTAAATATCCATTGATGCTGTCAGTGCTGTTAACAGTCCAGCTACTTGGACAGAAGTCTTCGTTGTGCCCAAAAAATCCTACTTAGGGCAACTGCAGAGTTCTGCTGCGCCACTGATAATATTGACAGCATGATCCTGCCTGTATCTCCTCATGAAAATCACCCCATTTGCATGGTGACATTGGGGATAAGCACGTTTCTCCTGTGGAGACCTCATTGCTGGGCTGGGGACGGGGAGAGAAGAGCTGGTGCGGAGGAGAAAAAATATACTTTGGCAAAATGATTGTTTCTGTAGAACATTTGGTATATATCGGGACTAGAAGTTCTGGCAGTATGAAGCTATCCAGTACTAGAATAAAAAATAAAAGGATCTTCAAATGGTTAAAGGCTGGGAAAGGCTTGCTGTGTTTGAAGGAGCTCCCTTGAAGTCAAGCTGTACTGCTGATTACGGCAGGAGCCCTGGGATGGAGAAGAACAGTTTTATGGGGTTTGAAGACAGGCGTAATTTGCAGGCAAAGCAGCAAGGGGAGATCTAACTCAGGGATAATTACTGCTTTTTATCGCTTTTTTTTCCCCCTGTTGAGTGCTTTTAAAAAAAATAGTGCCACAAATTTCAATGAGTATTTTAGACAAATTCTAACCTTATTAAACTCTTAGTTAAATGGCAATTATAAGACTATATACAGTAATGCAACCTGCTGACTGGACTCCCGCCCTGTCAGCCTGCACCTGGAAGAAAAAAAGCAGACACATGGAGAAAAAAAGCTGGGCACATGGAGAAGTATTAGCAGGTACATCTGTAGGGAAGAATCATGAAGCCATCTCCCATCATGCTTATTAGCCTGTCAGAGAACAGTGGCTTTTCATTGCTCTCTACTGGACCTGGCCATACCTGCATGTAAAATAAAAAAACAAACTACCAAGTGATAATACTGAGAGAAATAAAAAAAAAATAATTAAAAAAGAGGCAAAGATTCAATTAGGAGACATCAGGAATATTTAGGAAATCTTAGTATGTAGTATTTATTTGGCCTGTTTAACTTCCATCTATTTACACAAATTCTAGCTAAAATATAGAAAGCTCATGAATATGTAGGAGGGATTCATGAAATTATTCTAAGAAAAAATAGCTTCACACAACTAACTTCTTGTGTGCTCAGTAGGACTGTGGAAAATGAAAGTCCTTCTTACCCAAGCTTTTGGCAATTTCATGTCTTCTGCTGAGAAAGATCCCAGCTGACCGTCTGCAGTACAGTATTTGTGGAATATTTGAAATGCTGCAGTTCTTACCAACACAAGGACTAAAAACAACTTTTACAGCATGAACAAAATTAGAGCTAAAGAATTGTATTTTTTAATTTCCATAATCACCTTGGATATTGTGAAAATCAGAAAAGGCAAATAAAATTATCACGCTTGAGCTTTCATTTTCCTAGAATTCCAAATAGGGATATGAGGTCAATGCCAGTCAGGCAAATGAAATGAGGTAACTGCATAGAGAGAGCAAATAATTTACTACAGTAGCTGAGGTTTCCATTTTTAAAAGCCTAGAAGTTTAACACACCAGTGTTAACCTTCCACACACCAATGTTGAAAAATGTGGCTGCTTCCTTGTATCAATGTATAGTACGTATTTTATATCCCTGCCACTTGTAACTAGACCATACACGGTAAACTTAAAATATAAGCCCATGCTTTCTCCCATAGCTTGCAGCATTATTTTACGTAAAACCTGTACAGGGGAGTTCTAAGAAAGATTAGGACAAAATTTTTAGCAGGGTCTGTTGTGATAGGACAAGGGGTAATGGTTTCCAACTAAAAAAGGGTGGATTTAAACAAGATATAAGGAAGAAATGTTTTACAATAAGGATGGTGAAACACCTGAACAGGTTGCCCAGAGAGGTGGTAGATACCGCATCCCTGGAAACATTGAATGTCAGGTTGGACGCGGCTCTGAGCAACCTGATCTAATGAAAGATGACCTTGCTTATTGCAGGGGGGTTGGACTAGATGGCCTTTAAAGGTCCCTTCCAACCCAAACTATTCTATGATTCTATGGTTCTATGGTTCTATGATTATGCTATTATGTACTAGCAATCAGTTATTGTAGAATCATAGGACAGATGACTACACAATCAGATACCAACAGTCTAACAATCAAGATGACTATAAATACGATCAGCTACTTCAGTTGCTTCTCAGCATCCTAAAATAATATGAAATTAAATAAAAACCTAAAAAACTAAAATAAAGTAAAATAAAACAGATCGTAGAATAAGTTTCTACAGGGTTGCCAATGGGATGATCGTGTCTAAAAACTTAATTACACACAGCTATGGCCATCCCCAGTCACATTTTTGTGATTGCCATACCTGAAGGAGGATAAACACAGACATGAGAAAGCAATGCCATGAAAACAGAACTGTTCAGTTCTAGGTTTTTTCTGTAATAGAATCTGCGTGAAAAAGATGCATTTTCTTCAGCAGTCCCTAATCACAGAATCACAGGGCTGGAAGAAAACCTCTGGAGATCATCTAGTCCAACCCCCCTGCCAGAGCAGGGCCACCTTAGAGCAGGTGGCACAGGAACGTGTCCAGGCGGGTTTTGAATGTCTCCAGAGACGGAGACTCCACCACCTCCCTGGGCAGCCTGTGCGCAAGGGAAAGAAGTTCCTCCTCATGTTTAGGTGGAACTTCCTATACTCAAGTTTGTGCCCATTCCCTCTTGTCCTGTCCCTGGGCACCACTGAAAAGAGCCTGGCCCCATCCTCCTGACACTCACCCTTTAAGTATTTATAGGCATTGATAAGGTCCCCCCTCAGCCGTCTCTTTTCCAGGCTAAAGAGAATCAGTTCCCTCAGTCTTTCTTCATAAGAGAGGTGTTCCAGTCCCCTAATCATCTTTGTAGCCCTATGCTGCACCCTCTCCAGCAATTCCTTGTCCCTCTTGAGCTGGGGAGCCCAGAACTGGACACAGTACTCCAGGTGGGGCCTCACCAAGGCAGAGTAGAGGGGGAGGATGACCTCCCTCCACCTGCTGGCCACACTCTTCTTGATGCACCCCAGGATGCCATTGGCCTTCTTGGCCACAAGGGCACATTGCTGGCTCATGGTCATCCTGTTGTCCACCAGGACTCCCAGGTCCCTTTCCTCAGAGCTACTGTCCAGCAGGTCAGCCCCCAACCTGTCCTGGTGCAGGGGGTTATTCCTCCCCAGGTGCACCACCCTACATTTTCCCTTATTGAATTTCATAAGGTTCTTCTCTGCCCAACTCTCCAGCCTGTCCAGGTCTCTCTTTATGGCGGCACAGCCAGCAGGTAAACAATATGTCACAAGTTCTCAACTATAAAAATTTATTGAAATTACAAAGATATAATAATCCTTTTTATTTATTACAATATGTTATCATTCCATTATTTGCATGTAATAGTTTTTAAAGCTAACTTTGTTACAGACAGACCTAGAAGCAAATTAAAGGATGGGGATGAGGTACTCCGGGCACCGCAGCACAGGCTTCCCTGGAGCCAGTGGAGAAGACCATGGGCAAGCAGTTTGTGCACCTGCAGCCACAGGAGGACCCCATCAGAGACCACTGAGAAAATATTGCAGTGGGAAGTATCACTTTTTACACATGCTGTTTCTTAAATTGTACTTCTGAACATTTATTGGCTAGTGCTGAAAGTAGTATACAGACTTACATGGACCCTAGGTGTAACAGTATTCTCTTCTGATCTTATTCTTCTAAGGAAAGTGACTTCTTAGAAATCTTAGTGTTTTCAGAAGTCTTAGAAAGACATACAAGACCTCAAACAGAAGTGATAAGGTAAAGGTAGACATTTCCATCAAAGTTTATTTGGGATGCACTGTGTGGAAGGTTTGGGGAAAAGATTTTTGGCCTTAAGAACTCCTAAAACAGTCATCTGCAAGTAAATTAGATCTGATTTCTGAAAGATGATATTTAAATAATTTGAGAACTGTTTAAGTACGCAGTAACTCTAAAGTGCTCAACACCCTTAACAGAGTTTGATATGCTCTATGACAACTAAAAGCACCCAGTACAGGGTCAGATCCAGAAATAAAAGCCACTTATTTGAAACAATTTTTACACCAGAATATAGTAAGGACTTTTTATATGACTCTCTAGGTTTTAATAGATGGACATTAGAGACCTTAATGTAGTAGAAATTATAATAAAAAAGATGGGTAGTAATATAAATATACATTAACTCATTTGCTAATGATCAACATCAGCCATAAGGACAGCTGCCAGCGGTTTCATGTCCTTTCATCAAAAGGGAGACAGAGCCTATTTAGATGTTTTAATTGTTGGGAAAGAAATGGATTTGCTTTTATCCAATCAATATTACTTTGACCAAGAATCAATTAAACTGACAAGGCTTCTCTTATTGAAGTAAGTAGGGGCTTTAATTAAATTTCATTCTATAGTTTAAGCTAGGCATAGGAAGGGAAGGAGAACGTAAAGGCTACTTTTTATTTGGTGTGTGGCTACTTTTTATTTGGTGTGTATATTGGTTTTAGGAGTATATCATAAGTTAAACTGCAAATACGTTAACATTTTACTTTATATCATGCTATACATCAGAATAAAACCCCAGGTATATACATCTATTACAGTATGTATTTCTATTTTGAATTAGCACAAAATGGAATGCTCTGCATGAGCTTCTTATTACAGTGACACAGTATGTAAAAGGGCATCCTTCTATTTCCTCAGAAACTATCATTAGTACTAAACAGACTTTTTTTGCCTGTTTCTTTAGAAGATCACTGCACAAAAATGAGACACTGCAGAATAACAATGGGTTCCATTTAATTGGTGCAACCCTTCCCCCTGCCTATCAGCAGCACAACTCAATATTCACTCTGAGGCAAAGGAGTTATTAAAGCATTTCAAGTGATATTTTCAAAGGGAATTTTCCTTTTTTCTTATTACCTCTTCAAATCTGAATCACTGGGTGAGAAGGGAGGCCAAGGGGATGAAAAAAAAGCTTAATTCCTAGGAAATTATTGAAAATGATGTCATGAAATCAAACAACACTTTGGTATAAAAGAAATCTTCAGAAGAGAAAATACACTTTAAGCAAAGGACCTAGAATACAAAGTCTTTCTGCAAATGACAACACCTCAGATCACTTAGCCTGCAGCTTCTATCATTTCAGTCTCCTGATGTGGTGCTATTCCCCTTTATTTTCTTCAGGCTGCTTTGCTCACTAAGGCAAGTAATTAGAGTAGCAAATAATAGAGCCAGAGTCCCAAATTAACTTTCAATATTATCATCTTGTTGCTAGTGGCTAAAACAATGCTAACACTGGTAAATCTACATACCTTCCTGCTAAACAGCTATTAAAAGACATGATTTAGTAAAAATCATCTTCAGCATCCTTGTTCTAAAATATGCCCTTTTTGTGCAAACTAAATAGCATACTAAGTGATTAGCAGTTTCCTTTGGTTAAATATTCTTCTTAATTGCTCACTGGTTCAGTCCACATGTCTTTCACCTACAGCATCTCTTATTAAGTATCTCCAACTTTTGGCTTGGTGGCAAGTTTTGTTTTGACAGCAAGAGTTTTCAAAGATTAGCTGGTTAATTTTAATATACTGGACACTTAAAGTGTATTTTTTCTTTTTTCCTCAAAGTGTGATGGAAATTACAATCCTCAAGAACTAGTTCAGTGTTTTCCCGCCTAAGTTTTTTCTGCTTCTAAATGGATTTTTTCAAAATCAAGACATTAATTTGTTGGTTGGATAAAACCCCCATATATATATGTGTATATTATGTTTTAAATTTTATATGTCACTATATACAATATACTGTTTCATATATGCAAATGATCTAAACTGAACCCAAAATGTTATGAACATAATTTTTAATTTCTATTTCATAGCGAGTTGAAACTTTCACTATTTTTTCTGCTTTACAGCATCTACAAATTCTGAAATGCTGACATTTCCTGCAAAGAAATGACATTTTTTAAACATCTTTAAGTGATTGCAACAGCCTTGGGTAATTGTTTAAATTATGCTGGTATTTGTGGCTAAGGTATAATCCTTCTGTACTTTAAAAACAATAAATAATCATCTGGAAAAAATATGAAGACAAAAAAGAACCCAAAAAACCAAACCCAGAACAAAACAACCAGGCCTGTAAAAACAGGCTTTATGCTTGCCTCAGCTCTGTTCACAAAGTTACAGCAATAGAACACCAACAGAACTGGGTACAGAATTCATGTTGTATGGTAAGGCTAAATTTACGATACTCCCTTTCAAAATTAGTTTTAAATTTGGGTGCACTCCTGATTTTTTGCTATGGCTATGAAAATAAAAGTTTCTTTCTTACCTCAGCAGTTTTAATACAGGTTTTCATGGAATTTGCAAATACTAAGCTTCTCAATGCCTTTCTCTAACTGTCTGCATGTGATTTAAGAGTAAAGCTCATGTTACCTACTTCTAATTGGTGGAGAAGTTCAAACCGCTACTAAATCACAATGATATAAGGGGCCATACTCTGCAGAATGCTCATCAACTCCTGCATAGACACCATTGAGCTACTGACTTTCTTATGAAGAGTTAAATACTTCCTAACTAATCATAATGGCCATGGCATGAGTTTTAAACCCAGAAGACGTCATTACATAAAGAAGTCTGTAATATATTTGCAGAAGGAATGATCTGTCACACCCAAAGCAGATTTAGTCAAATTCTGATCAAACTCTGAATATCTAGTTTTGAACTGATAACTTGCCAGTTACTTTTCCAAGCAGTGGATAATAGCCACTATGAAGCACTTCTTCCTGCCTACAGTACCTTTGTGCAGACAGCAAGGTAGCAGCTTCTTTGGCACCTTTTGAAAGATTTTCAGATTTTATGAATGATTTGCTGTAAACAGATCATAAACTGTTTGTAAAATGTGGCATTTTAGGATTTATGGAGAACTGAACTGCTTTTTAGCACCTTCATTAATTTTCCCAGGAGTGCACAAACACAACAGAATGTCTGTTCTAATAGCAGCCTCAGTCTTCTCCTGTGTCTCTCCATTTTTTAGCCCGTTTTCTAGATAAGGAAAGTACCAAAGACTAAAGACCAAAAGAAAGCATTGATGAACATGTAGCATATAGCTCATGCTAGAAAAGATCTTTTTTAACCAAATGCTGAATTATTTAATCTCAAATGTTGGATAAAACCAACTCCATTCCAACAAAACTGCAATAAAGTGCTTAAAAAATATTGAAGAAGCTGCTTTCCACATTTTTAGACTTTTTTTTTTTTTAAGGAAATTGTCTTGAAAATATAATTATCTCTTCAAGAACCGAATGAAGAAGTAAATATTTGAATTTTATAAAAAATACCTCCTGTTTTGATCATCTTGCCAAATATGCTCTTCATATTCTTGCTTTATAGATAAGGTAAAGTTTGTCTTTGGGTGTTATCTCAGGACAAAACATTTCAGAGCTGTACCTATTTTCACACAATTAACAACATTTTTTTCCAACATTTTTCTATTCCTTTAACATTATAGAAAATTTCTTCCTTCCTATACTAATTTGTACTGAAAGTATTTTGAAAGTCTTATGATATTGTCTAACAGTTGAATAAACATTCTCTTTTTCCTCTCAAAGATATCAGTAAGATCTCAGTATCACACGAAAGGAAATTTCTTTGGTTTCATAGAATCATAGAATCATAGGGTTGGAAGGGACCTCTGGAGATCATCTAGTCCAACCCCCCTGCCAGAGCAGGGCCACCTTAGAGCAGGTGGCACAGGAACGCATCCAGGCGGGTTTTGAATGTCTCCAGAGACGGAGACTCCACCACCTCCCTGGGCAGCTTGTTCCAGTGCTCTGCCACCCTCAAGGTAAAGAAGTTCCTCCTCATGTTTAGGTGGAACTTCCTATGCTCAAGTTTGTGCCCGTTACCCCTTGTCCTATCACTGGGCACCACTGAAAAGAGCCTGGCCCCATCCTCCTGACACCCACCCTTCAAGTATTTATAAGTGTTAATTAGGTCCCCCCTCAGACGCCTCTTTTCCAGGCTAAAGAGACCTAATTCCCTTAGTCTATCTTCATAGGAGAGGTGCTCCAGTCCCTTAATCACCTTGGTAGCCCTATGCTGCACCCTCTCCAGCAATTCCTTGTCCCTCTTGAGCTGGGGAGCCCAGAACTGGTATACAAAGTTTGTAAGAGAATCCTTATCTTTTGCTACCTCCCTATTCAGCAACAGCCTACAATATCCAGTTTTAGGCTGATGTTAAAAGGCAGTTTTTTTCCTAACATGGCCATAACACAGTGGTATGGGCAATTCTGGGTTCTAGTTTTCAGAGTATTTTTCCTTCTAGACTCTTACTTTGAAAAGGAGGAAATGAGCAAACAAATTCAGCTCCACCAATTGTAGTTATTTTTAAAAGGGCCAGGGACACTGGAACTACAGGCTGGTCAGCCTCACCTCCATCCCTGGAAAGATGATGGAACAGCTTGTTCTGGGCGTCATCTCAAGGGATGTAGAGGAAAAGAAAACTATCAGAAGTACTCAACATGGATTCACCAAGGGGAAATCATGTCTGACTAATCTAATAGCCTTCTATCATGGCGTGACTGGATGGATGGATGAGCGGGGAGGGAGTCCTGGTGGACAAAAGGATGACCATGAGCCAGCAATGTGCCCTTGTGGCCAAGAAGGCCAATGGCATCCTGGGGTGCATCAAGAAGAGTGTGGCCAGCAGGTGGAGGGAGGTCATCCTCCCCCTCTGCTCTGCCTTGGTGAGGCCCCACCTGGAGTCCTGTGTCCAGTTCTGGGCTCCCCGGCTCAAGAAGGACAGGGAACTGCTGGAGAGGGTGCAGCAAAAGGCTACCAAGATGATGAGGGGACTGGAGCACCTCTCATGAAAAAAGCCTGAGGGAATTGGGTCTCTTTAGTCTGGAAAAAAGAAGGCTGAGGGGGAACCTTATCAATGCTTACAAATACTTAAAGGGTGGGTGTCAGGAGGATGGGGCCAGGCTCTTGAGCATGGGAAGTTCCACCTAAACTTGAGGAGGAACTTCTTTACCTTGAGGGTGGCAGAGCACTGGAACAGGCTGCCCAGGGAGGTGGTGGAGTCTCCATCTCTGGAGACATTCAAAACCCGCCTGGATGCGTTCCTGTGCAATGTGCTCTAAGGTGGCCCTGCTCTGGCAGGGGGGTTGGACTAGATGATCTCCAGAGGTCCCTTCCAACCCTATGATTCTATGATCAGTAGACGTGAGCACAATTATTTTTTTTTTTTCTTCTTGCATCTGTTAATAACACGTGTTCTACAAAGAACTTTGCAAGGAAAAAGTCCTGTTTGGCTAGCAAATGCTCTGTGACATTGCATTTAATTAACAACATGTTACAGTTATTCTGGAGCAGTCATAATTTATTTTACTTATTAGAGGATACAGATTTCATGCTTTTATTTGACTGCTGCTTCCAGTTCAATAGCTCACATTTAAGTATGTTGTCAGCCATATTAGACAGAGCTAGCAAGGGAGATGGTAAACATGCTGTCATATTATGACATGGATGATATCACAAACTTTAAAAGAGTAATATGGGACAAGGAATTTCTCTCCTCATGTATGAGAGAGAACTGGGGAATTGTGAAGGTTGGATTTCCTATCATGCCACCTGGGACTATCAGGTAATGATGCATGGGAATAAAGGCCTTTGCAGAAATGACCCAGTGCATATAACCCGCTGGAGTTCCTCAGGGGTTGGTATTGGGACTGGTGCTGTTTAACATCTTTTCAGCGACATGGGCAGTGGGACTGAGTACACTCCCAGCAATTTTGCCAACGACACCAAGCTGTGTGGTGGAGTCAACACGCTGGAGGGAAGGGATGCCATCCAGAGGGACCTGGACAGGATTGAGAGGTGAGTGTGTTTGAATCTCATGTTCAGCAACGCCAAGTGCAAGTGCACATGAGTTAGGGCAATCCCATGCACAAATACAGACTGGGCGGAGAATGGATTGAGAGCAGCTCTGCTGAGAAGGACTTGGGGGTTCTGGTTGATGAGAAACTCAACATGAGCTGGCAGTGTGCACTTCCAGCCCAGAAGGCCCACCACATCCTGGGCTGCATCAAAAGAAGTGTGGCCAGCAGGTCGAGGGAGGTGATTCTGCCCCTCTACTCCGCTCTCATTAGACCCAACCTGGGGTAACTGCATCCAGCTCTGGGGCCCCCAACATAAGAAGGGCATGGACCTGCTGGAAAATGTCCAGAGGAGGGCCATGAAGATGGTCAAAGGGCTGGAGCATCTCTCCTCTGAACACAGGCTGAAAGAGTTGGGGTTGTTCAGCCTGGAGAAGAGAAGACTCCAGGGAGACCTTGTAGCAGTCTTTCCAGTACTTAAAAGAGACCTACAGAAAAGGTGAGAAGGAACTCTTTATCAGTGAGTGTAGTGATAGGATGAGGGATAATGGTCTTAAACTGAAAGAGGGGAGATATTGATTACATATTAGGAATGAATTCTTCACTGGGAGGGTGGTGAGACCCTGGAACAATTTGCCTAGAGAATTTGTAAATGCCCCATCCCTGGAGGTGTTCAATGCCAGGCCTGATGGGGCTTTGAGCATCCTGGTCTAGTGGGAGGTGTCCCTGCTCATGGCAAGGGGTTTGGAACTAGATGATCCTTAAGGTCCCTTGCAGCCAAAACCGTTCTATGATTCTATATTTGCTTTTTCTGTCTAAGCCAGCCCACTAGAGACTGGTGCACAGCCTTGTCACATGCAGACATTTTTGAAGTGTAGACCTAGAAAGCATTCTTAGTAAAAAAGCCTATTTGGACTTGATGGTGGCAGTGTCTAGAGCAGGTCACCTCTCATTTGTATCTAAGAGTTCTGTTCTCAAATTTATAAATTTTTTTGTCATGATTTAATAATTTTGATAGATATCTATAAAGCTTCCAGAGCAATAAGCATATTTAGTAGGGCTGAAGGAAACATCAGCTTTCTTTCTGAGAAGGTAGACTGTAGAATCAAGCTATGTACTTTCAGATTCAAGGTTAACTACAACCACAGAGTACTGCTCCAGCACAGCTGATGGCTTGAATCTTTTACACATGGGACAAAATAGATGATTTAAGTGTTCCGTGACATTTAGCTGGTGAACGATTTATACCCTTTTTGAGGCTGTTTTTTTTTGAGGACTTGAAGACTGGTTTTTTGGCTTTCTGTATTAAACACTTGGTGTATTTTTCGGTGCTTCCTGATGAGCAGTAGAATTTTGTATCGTAAGTAACCGATAACGGGAAAGAATCTGTATCTGCATGTCTGCAGATAAAGTCTTTTAAAATCAGTTTATAGGTTATCATTGCTGGGGTTTGCAAGGTTGCCTACAGATCTTCACTAGAAAAAGACTATTGCAGCACGCCACATTCAAATTAAAATAACAATCTAATACGAAAAAATGCAAAGCACCTCTATTTTTTCCCCCTCCAACATCAGCTAGAACATAATCTGCTCACCCCATTGCCCCCTTTCAAGCACTAATTTCACATAGAACAAATCTTAAGTTTCCCCCTTTTCTCAGATACTGTATGACATATGATTTTCCCCATCATTAGCATTGAGTTTGATAGCTTACTAGATTGCATCATGATGTTCTTTTAATTGGATGATTACGTATATGCCCCAGGCAAGTTAGTAAGCTAACATCTGATGATTTAGCAAACTGATCTGATTTTATTTGTTTATTTTACTTCTGGCTGAAACAGTGTTCAGAGTGTAATGCCTTTGTGAAAGCAGCCTAGATTCAGAACTTCTGTGTATTTGCATTAGCGGTAATGAGGGATGCCTTGAGCCATGGGAAAACAATATGGGTTTTTTAATGTACATGCTTATCTGTTGTGCTAGGTCCCTAAGTTTAAAAAACCCTGCTTAAATATTTATGAAATGCCATTGTTAATTTTGAATTGAGTAACGACTGATTATATTTCATAGAGAAATCTGCAAGATCTGCGGTCGGGTTTCTATGCTGAGTCACAGTGTTGAAGATGTTGGTTTGGCTCTCCTGGGCTAAAGGGTTCAAACTACACTTAAGTTTTTCAAATTAAAATTTAATTGAAATTATAAGCAAGCTGTGGGGGTGTTGTGGTTTTGGCCAAATCAGCCAATGGCTGGTGACAGATGCTCCCCCCAGCCTCTCGTGCATGGGGAGAAGGGAGAGAGAAAGAGAGAGATTTATGAGTTTAGAAGAAACTAAACTACTTTAATGAAATATTATTAATAAAATTAAAAGGAAAATAATGAGATAGATACAGTATATACAAAACTATATTAAGCTCCCAGGATGATGTCAGCAGCAGGCACGGGGGAAGTCCCAGGCTGGACTCAGTGATGGGTGGGAACCGGGTTCCAGAGTTGGAGTCAGAAACACACGGATCAGGATCAAAGGCAGATGAACAGACAGGATCCTCCTCGGACATAGGCCACTGAAGGAGGAGAAAGTTGACCCTTTGATCCCTCAGCTTTTGTACTGAGCATGGGGCAGATGGGATGGAATACCCTTGTTGGTCAACTTTTGGTCACCTGTCCTGTCCGCTCCTCCCGCAGGTAGGACCCCTCTATGCTTTTCCGCTTCTGACCCTCTAGTGGGGCAAATAACAAAACTAACTGACCTTGGTTGTTACAAGTATAAGCAAGAGCCTTGCTGCATACCATTCTTTGGCACAAACTGTCTTATCATTCTGAGCAAACTGCTTTAGACACAGCATACTGTTAATTTCAGAGAGTAAGAAGAGGCCTAGCTAAGAAATAAAATTACTGAACAGAAAGCTGGTTCTGTTTTACCTCAATCCAGGACAGGGGGATAGTTCAAACTGGGTTAATGCAGTTAGAAAATAGTGATTTAAGATGATGGGTTCAGAGCTTGTAATAGATGACAATTTTCTGAATTTATTTGGCATTTTCTGGTAAATTATACTGGTTTTCACATCTAGACAGTGCCTGTACAACTTGTATTGAACGTGTCTTTCTACCCTTCAGCTCTCAAGACATAGGATACTCCAACTCTACTGCATGGCTTTTTATTTTTCTCCCTCCAGTCCTTTAAGAAAGGAATTTCTACAATAAAGTCTGTAGGAAATGCAGTAGGTATAGATCTATAAACAGGTTTAATCATGTGCCACAATGAGAAAAGAGTTATTGTGTACACATTTCAAATTGTGACATGAATGTTCCATAAATGCGTTGTTCGACATGAGCAGAAATTTTCAGTAATATCAAACAAAAATGAATCTACAGCTTTTTGGCTGGAAGAAAAACTCCTTTAACTCAGTCCCTGTGAGGATAAAAATGACTGGATTAATAATATTAAGTTTTGTTACATTTGAATAAATAATTATTTTGTGCCAATACATTGCTTCTTACATAGACGTTTCACCTATGCTCTTCTTTATTTCACTTGATGATAATTCTTTCCCCATAGACAAACCTGGCTACGAGGCAAATACACTTAACTGAATAGTAGTGAATATTTAGATAAGGTACAATGGCTGGAGGGCAACTGCAATATTCAGCAATTATATGTACAATACACCATGCTCCAGCGGGATTCCTGCTGAGAATGTGCTTTGCATTGTGTAGAAACAATCAAGGGCAGAAAAGAACCACAAATATTCACATTAGGTAGCTCAATGTTGGAGACTATTTCACAGGATAGGATTAAAATAATAGATACCAGTGGAGTAAGAACTCTGGGAAGAACCTGCGACAGCTATTTCCTGAGGAACAGAAACCTTTCTGTGCGATTAATGGCATCTGTTACTTTTGCTCTACTAGTTCCATATTGCTTCATCTCCCCAGACCTGAAGGAGAAAAATAAAGCCTTTCTAGCCAGAATGGAAAAAAAAACCTCTTTAACTTAAGTCAATAATAGTAATCCTGCTTATTCCAAGTTCCACCGTAGTTACTTGGCCCTCTGAATAGCATAAGGAAACATTAAGTAGTGTATTTTCAAAGAACAACCTTGTATTGGGGCCATGCAGTGTGAAGTATCAAGAAAATGGCATAAAGATTTTAGCCACCTGAGTTAAAGAGAAAATTAATCCCTTGAAAAGGGCTTGTCTGGACTCTATTACTGCTGTTAGAAAAAGGCACATTTAGTGAAAGAAATAAATCGGTTATTACTTGTACATTGGTGATCAGCATAGACTCAACATAAAACACAGTTGCTAAACAGAGAACAAGTTCTGCAGAGGGTATTGGGTTGATGACCCCATTACAGCTAATGACCTTGAGCACTGCTCAGACTTAGTTTAACGCTCCAAAACCTGTTGGGCACTGCTCCATTTTTTACTTAATTAACTCTCAACATTCTTACATGCCACAGTATAAAAGGGAGGAATAAATACCTCAAGGCTACTTAAATTTAAGTACTTTTCATTTATTTCAATATCTCTTATGGACACTGGATTTAGAAATCTCAGCTAAGATATTTGAAATATCTATGTAAAGTCAAATATTTAATTTTAGGATGACACATTGAAGTAATTTTGAAGACACAGTCATTACTTAGAGTTCAATAAATATCCCAGCATCTTTGTATGATTAAGGTGTGGTTAACTGTGAACATTTCTCTTTATTTGCACGTAACTTCTTTTCTGTCTACCATCTACTTGTTCTTTTTAAAATTCTGTCTTCTCTGCAGTTTCAGCTAGAAGTTTTGCTCGAGAGTGCCCTTAATCTGGTTCCCGAACACACCCCAAAATGCTAGCTTGAATTCCATAATAGCTCCAATTTATGTTAGCTTGACTATCATGGGAGCTGGGCTGAATCTTTAGTGCTGCAGTGAAAGGCAGAAGCTGAAATTACAATTCCTGGGGTGCCAAACCTAATCATTTTGTTCTGCTCATTCAGCCAAGTTCTACTCATGCAACCTGACTACATAGTGGAGCTGGCCAAGTAGCAGCCTAGATCTGGCCCGGGGGATGAGTTAACCTATGTCCCTGAAACAGAACAGCAAAACTTGCAGGTTAGAAGTGTAAGTAGAGATCTGTCAGAATTCCTATCCTGTTGAAATTGCTCCCAAGGAAGAAAAAGGAAGCAAGAGGAGAGAGAGGATGTGGTAGGAGTGTCCCAGGGCATGTGGCAGTAAGGGGTTCTCCACAAACCACTGGAGAACTATAGTAACATTGTCTCTGTGTGATTAAAAATAGAGGGGAAGAAGGAAAGAAAGTACTGAGATAGACAATCTGCTTAATCAAGGCCTAGAGCAAGGTGCTAAAAGCCATTTGCTTCTTGCACACATTGCAGTAAGGGTTGCATAAAGGCATACAAAGCCTGTAGACCGATGCATGGACTAAAGTAACTGTGATCAATACTAAAGTTTTCATAGCATCACAAAGCATTAGGCTTCATCACCATTACGTTCATCATGAAATGGAAAGTTGTGTTGCTTTAAAGCAGCACAATTGCCCCAATCCCAGTTGTATAGATACTTACTGGTATAGGAAAGCTAACAGAAATATACCTGCAGGAAGATTCTATATTAAATACCCTTCTGTCAAATATATGTAAGTTCATGTTAAGGATTTTATCATAAGAAAGAGGGAGAAAGGGTGGGAATTTGTCTGGCTGGGACAAGATTGTGGAGAGTGTATATTAATGGGCTCTCTTTTTGTGTAGAGATGTTGGGGGAACGTAAGGTCAGATAGGGGTCTGGGAAGAGGGGCCAGGGATATAAAGAAATAAAGGAAATGTAATGTGAACATAAAGCACATTAGAGTGCAGAAGTAGAGGGTTAAGATTAAGGGATAAGGAACATTGGTAGAATGAACACAGTTACAGGAAGAAGAATTTAATGGAGCTGTAGAGCTCATCCTCCACTCAATAACATTCAGTAACTCCAAGTTGTCCACCATGACTTTATCTGAATTACAGTTTAATTATACCATTGATGAAGAGGACAGCCAATATCAACCCTAGCAGGGTTTATTACCTGACATGTGAATAATGGGTGATGCCAGATGAACACAGTCATCCCACTTTCCAAGGTCAAATATTAATCTAAAGAGCATGGGTTTGCACGGAACCGGTTTGTATTTTTGTTTTGCTAATGCTTGATAGCAGTGATATACTGACATGTTTGAATATCTTCTCATATTCCATTATGAACATTTTTCCTTTCACAAGGCTATCTCAGCCTCCCTGTGCCCAAATAATGGAGCACAGATTATCTAGTATAAGCCAGTGTATTTCTTTTACTCCTAAGTAGCCAGCTTGGAAAAATCATCCCTCAAAAAATCCTAAAATTGTCCAACACCAATAGACAGCTGTGTTTTACAGTATAGTCAAACTCTCTTTCAGTTTTAAATACGTGCTGCTTAAGTAAGAGGAATTTAGTTGTAATTTACACCTGCAGCATGACACAGTTTATTTATTTATTGTCATCTTCCACAACTTGCATTACTTGTAAACAAGGCTTTTACAAATTGAAGGAAGAAGTCTGAAAAATAGCCATTTTGACAGTACAGGCAGGTCCCCTGCCAAGACCTCACCAACAGACATCTCTTCATGTTACTTGCATACAGTTAAGGTGGCCACAGTACAAAGGCCAAAATACTCTTGCCTTACTCTTGACAAGAATCCCTTTTAAGCTGATATGAGCGAGCTGGGACCTTAGACTACAGCCATATGAGTCTTATCTCTAAGAAAGAGGTATTAACTACCTAGACACTAAACACAAATCAGCAGAATGTCTTATTCAAAGCAAATTATTAGTTCCACATTTTCTGTGAAATTTTGATGACGCCAGTGAAGTACAGTCACAGGTAAGTACAACTCAGTTTGTAGTGAGTTGACTTCAAGGAATGCTGTCAATTTAAAAGTCTCCTTTCTGTGTGGTTTCTTAAAGTCTCTAATTGTTGCATGCAACTTCTTACAGTGTTAGTACGGCATAAGATTGGAAAGGGAGAAATTCCCTGTTCAGTTTTGCTGCAGACTGTACAAACTGCTTTTATTATATAGCTATTGTCAGTGTTGCCTTCTGTCATGGTTTTCTTTGTTGTTTGTGCGTCTCTTTAAAAAGACAGAGAAACACATGAGAATGGAACAACAAAAAACATATGAGCTCTCTGTCTGCCTTTGGTTCTTGACTTGGTTAGAGTTTGCATCTGATAGGAGTCAGACCGAGGTCTGGCATCATTTCCATGGACGGTTTGTGCATTTTATATTAGATTACTGGCAAAAAAAGAATTGATGTTCAGACCAATGTTCTGGTCTGCTGTGTGCTAGCTGGCTGCCTTAATGATTTAGCTAGGGAGTCAAGTTTCCAGCTGTTTGTCCTTCTTTTGTCTTCCAGGTTCTTCTGGTGCCTCTCATGCAGAGGTTTAGATTGAAGAAAAGATGAAGCAGATGCCTAAGCCTAGTAGTAGTATGCTTCCAGAAGCTATTTTACCATTTAGGTTAAGAGAAGTCTGAAGTCTCAGGTCTCCTAGTTTGTAGTTTAGACGTTTTATCTCTGGACTTTAAGCAAAAAGTAAACAGTGGTATCAATGCCTCCTCCTTTTCTGCTACTTTTAAATAAGAATGATGGTGAAACTGTATCAGATAGTGAACTTAATTATGCCAGTATGAGATAGACATGTAAAACTTATCAAAGACCTTTACATAAAGGCCTTGTAAGAAATACATCCATCAAGGGACTTAAGACCTGAGATATTTGTGAATGAGCTTTGAAAGAAATACATGCAGAATAGTTAACTTGTCAGATTCTTGGATATCTACAGTGGCAGAAATTTAAGTAACTTAGCAAATACTATAGCAGAAATGGATAAGCTACAGAGTCTCAAATAGTTACACAAGCCTGTGGATTTTTTGTTTTGGACTTAATTGTCAAAATCTTAAAAAAAATATCGCATTGCACTTCATACTTTTTCAGAAGTCCTAGCCTTAAACTCTATGCCTGTATTGAAAACTTAGTCCTTGTGAGCTTTTTGATTAGTTTTGGCTGGACTAAATTTATATCTAGCTTCATGACTGTGTTCGGGTTTCCTTCACCCATTCTTTGCTGTCAGGTGTTCTAGCGCTATAGGAAAACATATATCTGTGTAGATGTCACAGGCCATCTAAGCTGCACGTTGGTCCTCAACACTCTAAGAAATAATTTGGACTTAATTACATCTGATTTGATTATCCAGGACTTAATGCATAAACTACATGGTGCAATTGTTCCAATGGATAAGAGAGAAGAATGGATATCATTCTGTGAAGGTAAAAAAAAATAATTATTTCTGGATCCAATACCAAGATGGTTCTGCAGTCTTCTCAGAACCATTAACAGGCTCATATTAAGAGGTGCGAGTCCAGGCTATTTATAAGGTCAAAGCTCAGAAAACTGTTTTGGTCAACTGTTGAGGCAGTCTGTTGCAGCTAGGACTTCATCTTCAATGAATAAGACAACCTGCCGTGTGCAGCTAGAGCAGAGTTTTGGAACAGAAACAGAGCTTCCTTTAGAATCAGGAATTATGGGCAGAGCAACACAGGACTGTGAGATTCTGATTCATTGATGGACAGCTTCTCCTTACAGACTTTTGGGTTGTATGTTATAGACAAGTAATATTTTGAAGCATTTGAATCTATGCACACAATTAAAATCACATGTCAGATGTGATAAATAAAGGCAACCTCGGTAGTTCAGTTCATATGCCACTTCATACTTGTAGAATCTTATCCTAAAATGCCACGAGGAGCTTTGCTATGGGAACTTTGGTTGGAAAAAGTGTAAAGGTGAATCTGCCCACATGTTACTATTGAAAAATGGTTACACAGCTGGACTACAAAGTTTCTGAATAGAAAAAATGAGATCTCCAGGGTGACACAACAATAAAAAAAAAAAGGTGGGTGAACAAATCTCCCCACTGTACTCACCTAGATCCCTAGGAGAAGTCTTTTTTACTCCATCCTCACTAAGACCTTAGTGCACGTCTGCCCCCTGGTCTTCTCCAGGGTTACCCTGTGGCTGCCTATGCAGTCTCTCTGTGCTTGCTTTGCCTCTTCACTGTGCTCTTTTCTTCTTCCTGCACATCTCACCGTGTGCTTGAGAAATCCCCGGAGTGACTTACGAATTTCTAAATGCTTTCAGGTAAGGAGCAATCCCTGCCTGCTTCAGCTGGGTTTCATTTCACCCTGATAGCAGGCTGCCTTCCTCTCCACAGCCTACCCTCTCTTAACAAAATAGCATGTACTTGACAGCAAACAAACAAATAAATCACTCACTGTAAACTGCTGCAGTGGCTGGTGTTCACTGGTCAGTGCTCATTCCCCCACTCAAAGAGCAAGAATATGCCCTCTGCATACCTCATTCTTGCTACCTTAGGAAGACAATGACAAACCGGGAGACCTTCAAAGGCTTAACTGCTAATCCCTAGTCTTTATAAAAAAGAGTATCCATGTCCACACAAATCCATAATTTCCCCAGCACACTAGAGAACCATTGCTTTTAAGAAAGTTTTGTACTCTGCAGATTTTTGCAAAAAAGACATTTTGGGCTAAGTGGCACTAATTTTCCTCCCTCTCTCCCCTTTATCTCTGCTGACCCTTGACACCTACACATACAAATAATTAATTTTTTCCTTTTTCTAAAACAGTGATGATTTTCTTACCTTTCAAATCACAAAATTCAGGAAAAAATAGTCTCTTCTTTGAATTTCTCTGTCTTTATCCATTTTCAGTACAAGGTTATTTAAGTGTATGTCTTTGACGGTATTACTTAATGCCAGAGCCATTATTATTTCCTTCCCTTTCAGTTGATGCGCATATTCGGTTAAAAATCAATTGTGTGCCACATCCGCAAACATACCCTCAGTCTTATTTCCTCTCCTTTATATTTTCCACTCTTTGCTTGGATAGTTAAACTTCCATTAATACCACTCAGGACATCTCAACGTTTTTTTAAAAGTTCCGTCATTTCACAGTCCAATTGCCATCTGTGGCAAGATGACCTCCTACATAAAGTTCATAGAGCTATTTATCCTACAGAGTTATAACCTCAGTCTATGATGTCTCTTCACTCTTCATTTCATAAATATATTTTGATAGTTGTCTCAAGTGCAGGTCCAAGTGCTTTTTCTTTGAAAGTTATTTTAAGAGTTGATAGTTTTTTAATAAATGTTAGCAGGTTTGCAATCCACGTATCTCTGGCTATGTTTATTCATGTATGAGAAGCTGACACTTGTCACAGGGAGTATTAAAATGTAATGCTGATTCTAAAAGTCATTAAAGTTTGGTAAGAATAAGATTTGGGTTTTGTAAGCAGCTATAATTTGTTAAACCAAAGGCAGATATTAACATCTGCTCTGTTCCTGGTGATGGAACGGTACTTACTGAATAATAAATAGTAGAAGTACAGCTGAATTCCTGCTCCCTGCAGTGAATTTATGTTACATATGCAGCTACAATATAAGACAAACATATGCAGCTAATTGCTGATGTGTCATAAATGCAATAGCACACATAAAACTAGAGTCCGTAAACATTATTGGTGACAACTGACAAGATTTAAGCCTGCTGTTAGGTTGGGGTTTTTTTTTGTTAAATACTTTTTTCTTGTAGTTCATCTTCAAAAATACATTTCCTTCTCACCCTTTAATGTGAATATCTCAGGTCTAGTTGTCAAAGTAGATTTCATTTAAGCCCATATTTTTGCATTTTTCTTTCTGTGAATGACTCATTTATTTATATAGGGTTTTTGCTGAATATCATACATTTATATATAGGCAGTTATTATTCCTGCAGCAGACTTACCTGTCCTTAAACAGCTGCTCATATGTCCCAAATTTAGCTGTGTTATATAGCTCATCTCCATTTCAAGTGTGTACTCTTTATCTCCTCTCCCTGGGAAAGTACTTTACATTTTTATCTGCTTACCTTTCTCATCTTTCTGGTGCTATGACATTCATATGCTTTTCCCCTTAAATTTAAATTTAGATTTCTCTTTACTTCTTCTGTTTGTCTTAATAATCATAATTGACTCATACCCAGTTCTCATGTACCCTAAAGTGCTTTTGTCTTGCCTATCATGGGGGAATGTAACTGAGTTTCTCTTACTATGTCTGGATTTGAAGGCAATAAACAAAATAAACAATAATTTCTTTAGGTAGAGCTTCCTGTCACTTTTTTGTTTTGTTGGGTTTTTTTGGGTTTTTTTTTTCATCTAAGTGTGATATAAACTTTATTCTCTGTGTCGAGTTCAAAACTGAAAAGGTTCTTGATAAATTAAATAGCAGCATAATCAATCACCATTCTTAGTTTCCTTGCTTTCTTGAATCCATATAGGTGGTTGCAGTAATAAGTTCTGGTAGGGCAAACATCTTGCCAATATTTATATGACAACATCCTTCTGATTTATGTGAATTAATTATTTAGAAATTGTTATTAAAAATGTAGATACAAAAATCTGATTCCATATACTATCAGTGTCCATTTTCCATCTTTTGACATGTTTTCTGTTGGTTCCTGCAGTTAGTCCCCTGATGGTGAAAGGCAGTCCTTGGTACAGCTCTGATTTAAATTAAAATAACCTGTTTTTCTCAAGTGAAAAGACCTTCTGTTGTCACTGAAAGTGTTGCATGAATTTTCTTCAGATAATCTTTCAAAAATGTGCATCATCCCTCTTACTTCAGAGGTGCATCCTTCTAGAGGCAATTCAGGTAGGGAGGCAGATCTGGAAGTTTCTCCTATTACTGATTATAGAGTCCAAGGGAACTGCACGTCTGACTTAAAGGATCTCTGTCATTAGCTTAAAGCTGATAGCTGAGCAGGGTGAATCTCAGTCCAAAGTCCAAACCCAGATATTTCCCACAAATTCAGACAGTGCTCACAGCTAAGTCTCCGCTAAAAAGCAGAAGTTTTTGAATGTATTCATATGGAGGAAAGAAATAAGGAACATGAAAACTCAGGCTTTCCTCTGTACTCCACCCAGTAAATCCATACCTTCATAACTCATTATTGTCTGTTATTTTTTCATAGTTTAAGTGCTAGACTAGCCATAAACTGTATTGAGAGAAAGGCTGTGAATTTTCTGCTCAAGTGGTTAACACTAAACATATCAGAGAAATCTAAGCACTGCATATCTGGCACTGTGTATTAAGGTGCTTAATATCTGGCTAAACCATAGGAAACTGTTTCCAAGTAGCATTTAGTTTGGGGAACTTCTGCTTTTATTTCAGATCTGAGGGAGACCACCTGTGCCTAAAGTTCTATTTAATTGTTTCAAACTAGACTGGCTGATGTAATAAAAATATTACCTCCTTCTGCAAACATTGTTCTGTGTATGTGCTGAGACCACCATGGTTTACAGCAAAGCACTGCTGAAGTGCTCCATCAACTTTCGTTTGATTTCCTTCACCTTCAGCATGTAGAAGATGAAATTAGAGCAATGGACAAGTTCATGTTTGGTATGCTTTTGCCTCTCCTTCTGATTGCCTGGTTTCCAAGAAGCAAGAAACAACCATTGTATTAGAATTGTGTTAGGTAAAGTGTTCATTGATTAATTTATAAGCAAGTGTATATGCCAATACTTCCAAGTAATACTGCTTTTCCTAGTTTTACAGTATCTATACTTCCACATATGAGAAAATATTTTTGGCTCTATTAGCCAGAAAACTTAAGTCCTAAAGTCCTAAAGAAAAAAATTCCACGAAGTGGTTATCTGCCCTTAAATATATGTGCCCAGTTTATACAGGGGTAAAAGTCTACAATGAATGTTGTATTTTACTCAAACGAGAAGAGGTGTTTGGGTTTTTTTCCTTAAATTGCGTCATTTGTTATTTTTATTATCACGGACACAGTAATTTTTAAATTCTTTTCTGAAAGTGTAAAAAAAAATCAACAATCAAACAAACACTGTGATTTTGCCTAGTGTTAGATAAGTTCAGTTTTCACTTAGGACATACAGATATCCTTCAGTTCCTCTAAGAAACAGAAAAGAAGCAGTTTACAGCTGCAGTCTAAGCAAACATTATCTACAATTTATTATTTCTGTGAATGGACAAACAAGCACAATGAAAGACTTAATATCTTGTCTCTGACTAAGTATGGCTGGGTTCCTTCTATCCCTCTCACATTCTTAACTTTACAAAGCTCAACCAGTTACAGGGACAGTTATTCCTCAGTTACTGTGTTCCGAGTAAGAAGAATCCTGTGCAGCCTCAGCAAATAGCGTCTGTCAGCCATTTATATTTCTGGAAATAGCCCCAGTTTCTTTGATAGTAAGCAAAGCAAAGATCCCTTTAAAAATCACAGGCTTCTAGGTTCAGTCAGTGCATCAGTGGAGATAAGGAAGCTATGTATATTCAGGAAGCAAATTTGAAAAAAACACCTAGCTATGTTAAAAAAAAAGTAAGTTTAAAAAAATACTTATTTCTCTTACTCCTCTATACCCAACGACTTTCACTCTTCTCTTCTGAAGTCCAGAACAACCAGGATACAGAACAAATGAATTTTGTGCTTAAAGGCTGCTGTTGAACGTACCATTAACAAATTCCCTTCATTTTAATAATTTTGCAACATTGGTAGCTATTACATAGTAAAATTATGAGTCTGGAAAAAATGCCAAGCAAGGCTTTTGGGGTTTTTTTTTGTTTGTAATAGCTTTTTAATTACTAGAGACTGGAGTTTTCCCAATAGTCCAGAAAAAAATCAATTAAAGCTAATAAAAAAGGGAGGAGGAGAAATTAAGCCTGGGTTTGAAGAATAAAGTATCCTTGTAGATTCCTAAAATTCTGAATTTCAAACAAGATTAGAGGGTGACTCATCTGACTGTCTACTTTTACATACTGCCAGGGTTGGAACCTTTCCTCAAAGTGTGGTTAATGGAGCATTTTCTTCTGTCAGAACATTAAAGAACATTAAAAAACAAACAAAAATCAAACAACAAACAAAACAACACTAAAACCCAACCTATAAAATTTCACTTAGAAAAATGTTACCAAATGTTACCATCATATTTTTAAGCATTGAGATGGTCATTAAAAAAAGAAATGTCTGCCTGAAGAACCATTTTGCAGATAGAGAGTAAAACTAATTATAGACACAGTGATAGGAAATGAGAGATCATTCATTATTACTTTGTAGGGAGAATTTCAGTCCAGTCAGCAAAAATTTCTTCTTTTAGAAATAATATTTTCTAAATAGAAGCCCTCTTTCGATTTTTTTTTTAAAGTGCTATTACATTTGTTCCCTTGTGTAATAGAAATGTTATACTAGAAGCACAAATTACTTCACTTTCTTCGGAGAAAAATATTCCCCTTTCTTGAAAAATCTGTTTAGCCTGCTGACCCTTCAGAAGACAATGCAAAGTACCTCTAATTAAGTAAAATGTGTCTCTTAAAAATGTAAAAAACATAAGGTGATGGTTTTAAACTAAAAGAGACTTACTGGGCAGGTTATTAACTATGCTATGATTTTGAAATAATGATAGAGGTAAGTGGTGGAAAGGTTGAGTTTAGGTAAACCTCTGTCATGGATCTGTTTCTTCCCCATTCCACAACACTTCAGGGTAAGCAGAGACTATATATTGCCTGTTAGAAGCAAGAATAACATTTGAAAGAAAGTCCTGGCTTTATTTCTTCATATCTGCATGACTCAGTGACTGATGGAAAAAAACGTAGTTTTGACTGGTCCTATCAGCCAAAGCATCAACTTCTTTAAGTGAAAGGAGAACCTTTCAGTTACCTGCTATTTCTAGCTGATATATTGTACAAGGCACTGATATATGTACTTGTTAAGGAAATAGACAATGCCCTTTTGATGGAAGGAAAAATAGATGGTCCTGTGCTCCACACAATACACTTATTTTTTCATGCCTTACTACTGGATGGTGCCTGTATGAAATACAAGCAAGATTATTTCTGTATATTTCTCTAATGTCCCAAAGCATGTCATAAGCTCCAGTGACATCACACATACTCCTTGCTGTTAATGGTGGTGGCACTTCGGAAAGAAAGTGGATGGATAACGTTGTGCGGATTTCTTACTAAAGCTCAATTCCTTGCAAACCTTCGCTGTAGGCTGGGTAAACCAGTGATGGATGCAGTTTAGAACTGATCTCTGTTTGCTCTAATCACAGAATCAAAGAATGGTGGGGGTTGGAAGGGACCTCTGGAGATCATCTAGTCCAACCCCCTGCCAGAGCAGGGCCACCTTAGAGCAGGTGGCACAGGAACCCATCCAGGCGGGTTTTGAATGTCTCCAGAGATGGAGACTCCACCACCTCCCTGGGCAGCCTGTGCCAGGGCTCTGCCACCCTCAAGGGAAAGAAGTTTTTTTCTCATGTTGAGATAGAATTTCCTGTGTTCCAGTTTGTGCCCGTTGCCCCTTGTCCTGTCACTGGGCACGACTGAAAAGAGCCTGGCCCCATCCTCCTGACACCCACCCTTTAAGTATTTATAAGTGTTGATAAGGCCCCCCCTCAGCCGTCTTTTTTCCAGACTAGAGAGACACAAATCCCCCAGCCTTTCTTCATAAGAGAGGTGTTCCAGTCCCCTAATCATCTTGGTAGCCCTATGCTGCACCCTCTCCAGCAGTTCCCTGTCCTTCTTGAGCTGGGGAGCCCAGAACTGGACACAGTACTCCAGGTGGGGCCTCACCAAGGCAGAGTAGAGGGGGAGGATGACCTCCCTCCACCTGCTGGCCACACTCTTCTTGATGCACCGCAGGATGCCATTGGCCTTAATACTGAGTATGAAAACATTGCTCTGCAAGACTGGCTCAGGGTGAGTTCAAAGATAACTTTACTCACTGGATTCTCATTCAGCGCTACATTAAAGTCACAAACTGCGCTGTGGCACGTGTTATGCACAAAATTTGCTAGCTGTTTGGATTTACACAGCGCACCACCTCCACCCCCCACCCTCCCCTTTTTGGAATAGCTAAAATGAGAGCTGGAGAAAGCAAACTGGAGACCTAATAATTTTAATATACTCATATTATTTGAATTGGCGGGAAAAGTTGTTATGTATATGTATAAACCAGAAACATCTGAACTTGGTAATGCGAAAGCTGAGTGCTGTTCACAGTGTACATCTAAGTGGAAAATACACAATGCCTGAGCACATGAGTTTACCTTTACTTTCCATACTCTATTGCACTCCATAATATCTCTATTTTTTTGTTTTCGCTTGTCAGATTGCTACTGATAGTACTGAAAGGAGGTTACATCTTTACATTTCAAACAGGGATATGATTTTGAATCAAAGTGGTTTTAATATAGTTAAATGAATTTCATTACTTCTAAAGCCCGCTGCTAGCTTAGATCATTGTTGTCTCACTCTGGTTAAATCAGGGTTCATACTACAGATCTAACTATAGCTATAAAAATGAAAGCAATAGCTGTTCTCTGTGATTCCTCCCAGGACCAGTTCCCAGGGGTGACTGGTGTGGATTAATCCAACAAATACCCATCCTGCATCTGAGGCATTTACATACAACCTTTTTGGTCACAACTAATTAACTTTCTGAAATAAGCTTAAGGTACAGTTCTGATATCTAGACTGCAACGCATCTTTTATACTTAACCTTGATCATTGTAGCTGGCAGACTTCACTGTATGGAGCCACAGAGTGGCTTTTTTGCAGTACAAATTTGGTAAAAGATGTTACACCATATCAAATCAACATATTGAGAGAAACTCATCTTGTATCTCGTAGAGACAAATTTAGAATTTAAAGGCTTGCTTTAGTAAAGACTTTATCAAGAAAAACACGCTAAAAAGCAAAAAGAAGGTAAGTTTCCTATTATGATATATCATTTCTGTAATACTGTGAAACAAATAGATTTTACTTTTGTTAAAAACATACAGAGCCCTGACACTAGTTCCTTTTATGTAACTCCCCAGTGGATAAAACTTCCTTTAAGAAGACTTATTAAAGTCGTATTTAAATTAAGACTTATTAAAATATCCAGGTAACAAAAACACACCATTGTTTAAAGTTCCTAGTTCTTAAAAGCTTGTGTGACATCTTTAGAGCAAAATTCAATTCAGATAATTAAATGCTGTCAGTCTAAAATTCTCCTTGCTATCTTAGTCAGCTAAGGCTAATTTTTCTTCTTAAGAAGACAGTTGTCTACTGTTGCTCTGTGAAATATCTGGTCAGTGAAAACAATAGTAACAAAAAGATAAGACCCTATATGCAGCTTTACTAAATTCATAGGTGTTGTATAAATATAAAGTGTATATATGAGAATAAATATTCATAGCTGCCATTAGTGATAAAATTCTTAAAATTAATATTTTAATTAATGTTGGTTTTGTCAAATAATAAAAGATTTCTATATTATTTCAGTTCAAAGAATGAATAACAATCTGTAGTTACAGTTTCATAAAGAACAGTCTATATTACTGTTTTAAATGCCTTCCTATTGTCAGTAACCTGCCAAGGTCTTAAAAAATTACTGACAAATGAATCCTGGCTCATGTTTTTATTGGTTTTGTTTGAAATATGAATTGTTCTTATAATTGTGCACTGCCTGTGTTGTTAAGGTAATGTAAATGTATTAGCATATGCAATTGTTACCTGAATGCATATACTCCAGGACAAAGAGAAAAACAAACTTTGTTTTTCTGTTGCTTTTCTGTAATGTAAACTTAAAATACATAAATAAATAACAGTGAAAAAAAAAAAAAAACAAAAACAAACCCACACCAAAAAAAGATGCATTTGCAGCTGCAACTGTCTTAAATTCCCCAGGTTTCCTGTTGGCACTACATTGTTCACAATGATTTGTGGCACTGGTGGATAATAATACATAATAGATATTGCTCTCTCATTTTTAAAACAAAATAAAAACCTAGTTTTCCTTCATAAGCAAAATATCTGTTGGCCCCATACTGTAGTCTGAATAATAACAGATACACTAAAGCATTAGAACCATATTGATTATTCTTATTTGTGAATCAGAGAATAACTAACTGCTTTTAAGAGGTGTTCCCATCTAAAACCATAAATTACTTAATTGTGTATGCCACAAAATATTGTGCTTCGCAATCACTTTTGGGAAAATCTACTCCAACAAAAAAAATAAAGTCAGAAGTTGCCTTGTGGTGATGTTTTCATTTTGGAAGTTCGGGTCCTCTGGAGAAAAAGTCATATGTGTATTGGGCCAGTGTTCAGCAAAATCGAGGTCATTAGTTTGTTGCAGAGTTCTTTACCCAAGGCAATACCAGTGTTAATTATAGTTTCTGTTTATGAATTAGAAGAAATTCTGTTTAGAAATCAGAGGAATTTATAATACACTGCATCAGAGGAACACCCATCAACTGTTTAACTTTGAAGCCTTAGATTGGGGTTTGACTCATTCATCTTCATCTACTATTGCTTTAATCGTTTTGCCAAAACCAAGACTAAAAAAGCCTTAATAACATAGTAGAAATACAAGTAAAACAGCCAAATTCAAAGACCATAAGGAAGCCCAAGATGATAAGACTCAAACCTTGGGCAGAAAAAATAATAATAAAAATATCACCTTCATAATTATTAGTTTACTAAGAATTATTATCTTCTGTCATGTATTAAAAACTTCAGTTCCATGAACTGTAGGATGCAGTGAAGTGTAAGTCTTTGACTTAGATATACACTGGCCTCATTTTATGTTAAATAAGCCAAATGCAATATTCCGATTTTCTGATCATAAATTAGAATGATTTTTATTGTACCAGATAAAATTCTAAACACATTAAGGCAATTTTGAAAAAATATAAAAATTTCTACTTTCTGGAGATCTTCAGTGAAACCAAATATTAATTCCAGGATTATTACTGGTCAAGTCAGTAGTAAAACTACTCAACTAAACATAGAATTGGTCCAATGTAAAAAAAATAATTTAAAATCTCCTTCCCTTCCCTTGAGAGGTGAGCCCGTGCAAATGCCGTGAAGTTCAACCAGCCCAAGTGCAAAGTCCAGCACCAGTATCATGGCAATCCCAGGCACATATACAGCTTGGGTGGAGAATGGATTGAGAGCAGCCCTGAGGAGGACTTGGGGGTCTTGGTGTATGAGAAGCTCAACCTGAGTTGACAATGTGTGCTTGCAGCCCAGAAAGCCAACCGCATCCTGGGCTGCATCAAAAGAAGCGTGTCCAGCAGGTTGAGGGAGGTGATTCTGCCCCTCTGCTCCACCCTGGTGAGACCTCACCTGGGGTACTGTGTCCAGCTCTGGGGTCCCCAACATAAGAAGGACATGAACCTTTTGGAGCAGGTCCAGAGGAGGGCCATGAAGATGATCAAAGGGCTGGAGCACCTCTCCTCTGAACATAGGCTGAGAGAGTTGGGGTTGTTCAGCCTGGAGAAGAGAAGGCTCCAGGGAGACCTTATAGCAGCCTTCCAGTACCTAAAGGGTGCCTACAGAAAAGGTGGGAAGGGACTATTTATTCATTACCCTGAGGGTGGTGAGGCACTGGAGCAGGTTGCTCAGGGAATTTGTGGATGCTCCATCCCTGGTGATTTCAAGGCCAGGTTGGATGGATCTTTGAGCAACCTGGTCTAGTGGGAGGTGTCCCTGCCCATGGCAGATGGGCTACAACTAGATGATCCTTAAGGTCCCTTCCAACTCTAACCATCCTATTATGCTATGCATCTCAAGCATCTGAGAAGATCTTGCCAGTTTAGAGATGTCTATATGACATAATATTATACATTACATAATCCTATCAAAAAATGTGTTTAAGTTCTCAAAATGTTAATATTATTTCCGTCTTTAATTGTGTAAGACAACATTATCACTGTCAAAATCAACTTGGAAGACTCACTAGTAGGCCCATCAGCTTTGTAAGCCATTGAGAGGATGAGTCTACTTTCCAGTACACTTCTGATGATATTGAGGGCTGAGATGAGCAAAAGTCCTGGAAATCGTCAGATATTACACATTCTGTGTATTCCCTTCCTGTTTATTCTATTTAGTTTTCTAAGAGCAGTCTTTGAGGTCTTTGGTCAAGTCCACAGCAGCAAGCTGAGTGAGACAGAGTCATAAACTCCCAGTCTTAGCAAAAGCACTATTAGAGCTGTGAGTGCTGCTTATCTGTCCATTTTCCAGCTAGTGGCTGTATTTATAGTGACACTTTCACTCCTTAGTATGGCATGGAAGTAGCCACAAGGAATATATCTATATTAGTGAAACATTAGTGTGAGGCTAAATACTCATATACTGGTTGCCACGTATTCATACTGTTTCTGAGCATCCTCCTGAGACAATTTTGGCCCATGACAATTAGTACTCTGCAAAATAATGCCCATGTATTACACATGATGATGCATTATATTTTCAACAGCAGTGGCCAAGTATCCATATTCTCCAAATATATCCAGATGGATTTGCAGAGTACTGAATGAGCAAAAAATTATTCTGAGCAAAAATCTATGAGCAAAAAATTATTCTCAAAAGTTAACCAAAACCTGTATTTTAAATCATGTAACATTTTTTTTCAGTTGATGCTTGTTTATATTCCATTTACTTGGAGTTCTCCAATGCGTGAAACGAACATTTGGTTCACACAGTAATATTTTTAGTACTTTATGAGAAATCAATTAAATTATGATTTAGACTTTGCAGGGAGTTAATGGATAGCAATTTAAAGAACTATTGCTGTGCTTCAAGTAACATCAAGTATCTTACTCTGCCTACATAATTTTTGTGTTTCTACCACTTAAGCAGCTATTAGAAAGTGCTCCTGACACTCTTATGCTGTGTATCTGCAGAATTCCATGCATTGCTTCCGATCCAGATGTTTTATATTGGTTACAGTAGCATTTAAGAGACAAGGCCGTTACACAAAGATAGTGTAGCCGCATTTGTTTAAAAAAAAAACCAACCCAAAACAAAAAAAAACCAAACACAAGAAAACAGATTTGCAGCTGAAAAGCTATGAAAATCAGAATTTAAAAAATTAATTAAACCTTCTCAGGAAACTTAGGAACTGCATTCAGTCAAACTCAGCCTGGAATAATTGTGTGTCTGAAGGTATTCAATATGTTAAAAGCAGGTGTGATGGAAATGGATTCGTAAGCTACATGGGAAAAAAATTGCTTACGATTAGATGCAAGCAGTAAAAGAGTGCAATAAGCAACACTTCCCATACGGCAGGGCAGGGAGGCCGAGGTGCTGGAGCTGCAAAGCGCTGCTTTGGTGACTCAAAGCAGCCATAAACCTCACATATAGATTCATCAGCCTGAACATACCAGGGAATCTGACCTTTTTGAATATGAAGCTGTTGCACATTACATTCTGTTTGCTATTTAAACTTCTTTGTGAGAAATTTAAGCATTTAGTGTGATTTGCATTTTTCTTCACTTGAATTGGTACTGGTGTTATTTTGATCTACTGAAAGAAATGTATAGCAGGAACAACAGAGGAAAGGCTCCTGATGCCTTGTTTGCTCGATATAAACGCAAACCAAACATGAGAAACAAAAGAGTCCACTTACACATCAGTGCTTTAAGGGTACAGCATAAAGTAGATGATTAGTTTTTCTCCTGAAGAAATGTGTCCCCATCCCATGACTGGTAGCATGAACACAACAGAGAGACTATGAATGGAGAGACCTTGATGAGAGGCCTATTTGACATTTCTTCCACTGCTACAGGATTGCTGTTGTCCACTTTGAAAGTCTATTTATATCAGCCCTGCATGTGACCATTATTATTGTTTCATAGAGTTACAGTCAACCGCTAGCTCACGTTTATCTTTCACCTGCAAAAATCTAAATCCTAATATACAGTTTCTCTAGCTGTTACGAAAATATATACATTGTGTATATAAATATTCTGATTTATGATCCTTTCACAATTAAATGTGGTCTTTAAAACTACATCTAGCATATGGGCATGAGCACTGACTTTGCTTTGTCATGCCTGGGCACAGGTAAGCAGGAAGTATGAGATCAAAGCCAAGTCTGTTGAGTCCTAGATAATAGTGCAAGTGGAAATGGGGAATCCATGATCAGCAGCTATCCTTGGTTTCCATATGACAACACTGTAAGTGACAACATTTTGGGACATCACAATTCACAGTTCACCCCCTCATTGTCTGCAGTAAAGATAAACATTTACTGCATTGTAAACATGAATTTATCTAAGATGTACCAAGAAAAAAGCCTTTCAAGAATCCTTGCCTGTCTCTAAATGTTTAGATTTGTACTCTGTTGTTCTCAGTAATAATTATTTAACTTCTCTGTAAAGAAGAGGACCTTTTACTAATAGGCTTCACACTGCATGCTGACATTTCAGGAGGTTGCTATATTAGTTCTATCATTCAGAGCCATGAATTATTGATTCACCTACACTTTTCTCCTTCAAACTACTGAACTACTCACCATTGTACTGATACAAACAGCTAGTCAATAAGTAGAATGTAAAATGACTTTATTCAGCTTTAAAAGAATAACATAAAGTTTTAGTATAGCTTGTACTATTACTAGTGCTAGCCAGGTAGTAAATTTTGTTTGCAGCTTTCAGGCTTTATGCACCAGACTGCCATCTCCATATTAGTTTCAGCTTCATATTTCATGTAGATTATGCATTCATTTGTAAGGTAAAAATGCTGCTGTTCTTCTGGCTGTTCTTTCCAACCTTTGCATTCTCAGACCCCAATGTGCTGCTCCAGGGATCAGAGCTGTCCTTCGCCTTCTTTTTATTTACTACAGTATGTAAGTCGTTTCCAAGTTACATTTGTGCGAATCAGGAAAAATTGTGGCAATAAGAGGAGTTGCACCAGGGAGAGAAGTAGCGTGTACTGTTTATTTTCTAAGAAAGCATTTGTTATTAAGATTAATAGCTTATATTGACAAAGTGAGATAATAATAGACATTCTAAAGCATAGCCCATGACATTAGCTTTTAAAAGGCATGTGCAGTCTGCTGTAAAGGCAGGGAACATTATACAGGGTATTTCAGATATTCCACAAGAGCTGTAGAGCATTCTGTTACAGTAGCTTCCAAATACAGATAACCTCAAAAACGAGGATTGTAAAGTATCCTGTTACAGTGGGGATATGTTATCGGAAACCTCAAAAGAGGTTTTGGTGAGCTCATCCTCTTTGCTTTTGCTTACTGGGCGTAGAAATTTTAATTTTTTCTTTTGCTGCAAGAACTATAATAGATTGACTATTGAGATACTGACACAGTGTGTGCAATACAGAGATAATCACAAGAATAGAAGGCAGTTTTGGAATATTTCCCTGTTGTCCAACCTCACACAGAAAAATAACAAAAGCAGTGATTAGTTACACCTGGACCGTTTTCTCTGAAGGTAGTCATTAGATCTTCCATATACTTTTATCACTTGAGAAGATCTGAATTTTCTCTTAGACAAATTAGAAATTTTACTAAGAATGATCTCTATAAAATATTTTCTTTTCGATATAACATAAAAAAACCCACCCAACCCCCCTGTGATTTTATGGGAAATTAGGTTTTACAGAAAAATTAAAAATCCAAAAACATCAGTTGCCTGTTTTAATACTGTAGAGATCATGATCAGATCATTTGTCTCCTGGCAATATTAAAAAGAAGCTACCTAGCTGAGTTTCTGGAAACTAAATAAGTACAGACAGACCTGCTCAGTAATTTGGAAATAGCTGCACGGAAAGACCTAGAAAGCACTCAAAATTCCCTTTTTCTAGCTTCTGGGAAAGTGTGTGTCCCCCACAGAATTCAGCTCAGCAAAGCTCGACACTATGGGGATGTCAGGTCCAGGAGAGGAATGAGCACTAAGAGGAGCGTGTTGATGGCTATGAGCCTCCCCAGCGCATACAGATTCGGCATCAGCCTCTCCTTTTGCATTGCCCTGGGGTATGGCAGAGATGAAGTGACAGAGCTACTGTGGGCAACTTTACCCAAAGTGGGTTTTATAGCTTAGGCTCCAAGCCTTGAAGCCTTGGTGGGTGGCCATCAATACTGAAATGGTCACTTCAGAGCAAGCTCAAGTGTATCTACAGTATAGTCTAGCCATTTCTATGACTGCAGTGCTGAAGTACTTTTATTTTTTATCCATTGCAGCAAGTTTTTATACTTCCCTTATAACTGGCAGGGCAAAAAAATAAATTACCTCATGCATAGTTGTTAGGCGCGCTAATTACTTCGAATGACATGATTCTTCCAAAAAACTTTTAGAACAGCTTTAAAAGCTCTCAACGTCTTACAGCTGAAAGCCAAATGTCTAGGTTATAATTCATTTACACTTTGTAAAAGTATGTAACTTCTCAATAGGTGCCACAAATCATTTCAGTATGGTGTGGTTGCCCTTCAACCTCATAAGAATTTAAATCTAAAATCTTTCAAGTATGAAATTCTGGGTTGTTTGGGTTTTTTTTTTTGTTTTTTTGTTTTTTGGTTTTTTTTTATTTTTCACTGGCATAATTCTAACCTGTAACTTCTCTTGTTCAGGTCTTAATAATTAGCCAGCTTCTCCAGAGACCACTCCACCTGTTCCATGTCCAAGGACCAAATCTAGTGCTAGTGTTTTATGTCTCTTCAGTTTTTCTTTGTCACAAGCTCCTCTCTTCATTTGAGCTGTATGGTTCTGGGGTTTTGAGTGCACTGTAACAGCCAGCCAGCAGTAGATGTGTGTATATAGAGAGATTTAAGTTCCTAATTACAGAGAGAGGAAATATATGAAGAATATTTCTTGAATGCTATTTTTATCCAATAGATTTATAGGATCCCTTTCTACTAAGCATTATGGTAGTAATTAATTTTATGATAAAGTGTTATTTTTTGCATATAGGATTGTTTGTGCTCAACTTCCTAATGCTCGAGCACTGCAGTTTTCAACCTTAATGTAGTTTCAAGGTAATACACAGGAAAAAACTTGTATGATACAGTAGCTTGAACCAATATTCTGTGTCATTGTTTTCTCGCCTGCTTTCTTTTGGAATATTACTGATTTTTAGTGATTTTGTGTGTACCAGTGCAACTATAAAGCTAGGCAAGGCTATATAAGATAAACATCTTATTAGTTTTAACCCTCCACTCTATTTTCATCCCTGTCTTTTCATGCTGTTTTAAAAGTGGCCTATGCCTGTGGCAATATTTCTTACTCTTATTTTTTCTTTTCAATGAAGGTTACCTTCTCATAAATTCAAACTCAGATGGGTGTCAGTTAAGCAAAAATTGTCATGTAAATATGGATATGCATCAGGTGAGGCAACTTTAAAAACAAACAGAAAAGCAAATTATATTTACAGTAGTGAAGGCAGAAAATCACTTCCCTGTCTGTCTCTCCATCACCACCCCTGCAAATCCTCTGTGTGGGTTCTGTTTTTCCGGGGTAAAGTCTACGTACTCACTTGGTAATCACCCAGTGATTACCAAGAATCCTGTGCCACTTTAGAGGATTTTTATGCAAATGGTATAGAATGCACTGAGCTAACGCCATTTCCAGTTAGCTGAAGGGTTAGGGAGAAATACCGGTTTCATTATTTGCTCCATTGTCATTAAAGTGTCTCTATTTGCATTTGGACAATTTTCACCTACATAGCACAGCACATTTTGAAAAATGGAGTAAAAGCATTTGGCTATAAAGCCAGTGTACATGAGAAAGGAGGACACATATTGTATAAATTAATTTACCTCCAAGGTACTGTGATGATGCTTGCGAACAGTTTACATGTGTTACATAGAAAATTTACTGCACACTAAAAGTAATGTAAAGTTTTTATCAGTTTTTTAGGTACTGTTATATGGTATTTATCCTATCACTGAGATATAAAAAAGAATTCTGAATATCTAGTACAATATGTGGATTTTTTTACCCTTTTTAACTTGTTCTCAGGAGAAAAGGGAAAAAAGAAAGATAATCCCTACTTTAATTCTGCACCTTGGATAAAAAAACCCCAAACACTACATATGTGTAAAGCATTGTGAGCCTCATTAAGTAATTTCCATTCTATTTTTAATTCTCATAATTTGCCTGTATTTCATAAGGCATTCTGGAATTGAGCCCATAAAGAATGCCATCACATACTTCGCTTTGAACATATGCAAAGTCTTCTGTATATACTGCCTTTGAGATACATTTTTAAATTACTGCCACAGAGAGTCAGTGCAAACTTATCTCATTGTTGCGTTGTCACTTTGTGCAGGCAAAGAGGGAGCAAAGAGTGGTGCCACCAGTGGCTCCACACGCAGTCCGTTGATCCCTGGAGGGGCCAGGCACCAGGTTCTCTGCCAGAAGTGTCAAAGTAATGATTTTAAGAAATTAAGTAAAAATACTGTTTCTTTTGCCATGTGAGCAAGCAGAATTTATATATTTTACAATATTAGGACCAAATCTCTCTGACTGCAATGATTCCACAATACCTCTTAGTGCAGCTGAAATATTCGGAAAAGAGAGAGAAAAATGCTTATAATATAGAATCACAGAATGGTTTGGGTTGGAAGGGACCTTAAAACCATCTAGTTCCAACCCCCCTGCCCTGGGCAGGGACACCTCCCACTAGACCAGGCTGCTCAAAGCCCCATCCAGCCTGGCCTTTCTCATGTCAAATACTGAAATACATATAGACAACTTATCCAAATTGTGAAAGTATCTTTCCTTGTAGAAGATTTTAATCAAGAAGTGGATATATGCTTCTTCTGGCGTTCAAAAATTTTCAAAGAACAGGAACTATAGCTCCATACAAATACTTAAATAAAATGTACATACCAACCCAAAAGATAGGCTATGTTAAATTTAGGCTATGATTGTCAAAGTACAAAATAGATTTAAAATACAGCTAGATTTTTTTATGATGGGAAAAGCATTAAGCCACAGTACGAGGCTGAAATTACATCAGACTTATTTGAGACCACAAGCCTAATCCTAATGCAAACATATAATAGTATGACAAAGTTTTGTAACTAACAAATTGCATTTCTTAGTCTTCTGAAGTATAATTCAGTTTAATAGGTGAAGTATTTTGAATAACTTCTTTGTGGCAATACACTTTCATTACTTCCTGAATTTATCATATATTCACTTGGAAGTGAAATTTGATATGTTTAGATTGTATAAAACAGAACTTCAAACAGGTGTTTCAAATCGGCATAATGGCCCTCCATAAAAATAGTCCTTGGCTAAAATAAGGTACTCTTTACCTTTTTCACTAATGAATGAAATATCTAGCAATATTCCCTTTATTAAGTAATGAGAATGCAACATTTAATTATTTTTGCTTTACAAAATAAGCAGCACAATTGAAGGCATATGAATGTTATATACTCTCTGTAAGTTCAGAGGTGTTTGAATTTTTTTCAATTTTTTTATGCTCAGTTACTCATCTGTCACTAAAACCACGTTTTATGTGCATTTTAGGCCACTGTATCTCAATGTTGGATCAGAAAAACCTTTCTAGAACTACCTGCAGCACAGTTCATGTGGTTCTTAACGTGATTTGCTCTAAACTTTTTACAAATAATGAGGCCTTAGTTATTTATTAACCATCTTCAGGTAGCATGTCATATGTTCACAGAGAAAACTACTCAAATCCAATAGTCCTTTCTTGCTTAAACACACAAAGGGAGCTGACCCAATGTCATCTCATTGACTTCAGTGAGCTGCTAACAACAGCAGAAGCCAATACCTCCTATAACAACTCACAAAGCAGAAAGGACTTAAATGAACTAAGGATCATTTTGAAACACTGTGATTCCTTATGGCAGAAGAGAATGCTTTTCAGAATGGTACTTTGTTGGTGTACAGTTGGCACCAGATTTTGAGTTCTGCTTTTGTTAACATAGCACTGATAAAGAAGAATATAAAAGTTACGGGATAGCAACTAAGTCCTTTCAGAAAATGAGGATAAAAATAACAAGCAAGTACCAAAAAAAACCCAGGACTTCATTGTAATTGTTAAAGCAAATATGACAGAGGCAAAAAGATGCTGAGTTTGAATCAGTATTTAATTCATGTTGGACTGGAAGTGTTTTTCTCCCCCACCCCCTCAGCAACCTATTTGGTGGAACCAGGTTTTAGAGAGCATTTAATAGTAATTTCTAAAATAATAATCAGCACACTCCATGCTGAAGGTTAATCCTTTGGGTATTAATTTAGTTTTATCACAAAGCAGATAGAGTGTCTGTATTCATCTCACTGCACTTAACATATTACCAAAATTAAGGTCTCTATAGGCAAAAATAGCTTTATTTCAAAACAGTGAAGCTTAGTTAATGCAAAAGTAAATATAGTGTTTATTGTAACTACTTCAGTACACAGCACAAGAATGTGCATTTAGTACTTAAAGGAAGTGAATCATCTGAATAATTTGAAAAGTACAGGCTCTCCAGCTCTGCTGCTTTTTTATACATCCCATATATTCTGCAAATTTCTGTTGGCATACAGAAAGTTCAGTTCCATACTAAAATAGCCTCTGATACTCAGTCTTTTAAAAATTGCAGTCAAATATTGTGTTAAAGCAGAAATCTTTATACAGCATACTAAATTTCAAAAAGCTATCTAAAAACATTCTCAGCTGTAGTTAAGATCATTCTACAACTTTAAAAAGATCATTCCCAATATTATAAATAAAAATGTAAAAGAACTAGCCACAGTCACTAAACCAAACTTATTTTTAGTCATGAATTTAGCAACGCAGAACATTGCCCTTGTTTAAATGTGTTTCAACACATGTTGCTCACTGCAAAAGTGAGGATTTACATAGCCATATGCCACCATGCTTTATTTCAAAGTGTTAACATAGACAGGGTGATCAAAGTCACGTTCCTTTGCTCAGATTCACTGAAAATATTGCCTGAAATCACCATGAAACAGTGAATGAATAGCTAAAAAAATGCCAGTGTTTGTATGGAAAGCTATTATGTGACAAAGAGGTTCATTTTGTTATTACCTATTATTAAGCACTCACAGGCTTGTGAGGCTTGTCATCAACATATCCACAAGAATGATAGAAATAAATATACGAGATGCTATGCTGATATCATGATCATTTACCTGTGTTAACGTGGTCACTTGGAATACGGTCAAGTGCTAGACCTGTCCCAGCTCCTCCTTAGCAGATAGTGTTCCCATTAGCAATCCAGTACGGCAGAAGGACAGTGACAGCTTAGCTGGGTGAAATTCAGCGTCTATGATACAATTATTGCGCTACTGATTACTTCAGACTTTGGCGAGTTAATCCTTGGGGTATTAATTTACTGCTCTGACTGTACAAAACAGATCCTAGTGCTTTACCCCTTTGAGGGCTGTCACTGTAATTGTTCCATATGGCACCACCAGTAAGGTTTTCTTGTGAATCTTTCCCAGTAAACAGATTTTAGGATATTTTCAAGTCAGTCAGCTAACAAAAAAGAACTTTGTGCTGCTTGAGAGCACTGCAAAATACAGCAATCCTCTTTTGAGAAGAATTTCATGATTTCAAAGCCTTGCTATATTTCAACTAGGAAGAATCTTCCTTATTTCAAAATGTCTTTCTGAAAGAAAGTTCTAAAATATTATTCTGATCAAACAGACTTCTGGTTTTATAAATACTGATATAGGTACAGATTTTTCAACATGTATTATGAAGAAAACCAAAATGTAAACCACTTTATTTAAAATTATTGAAACCAGGATTTCTCAACAAGTCTGAATGCTCCAATTTTATTTTTTTAAAATTAAAATTGATTAAAAAATAATAATCCCACTTTGGTAAATAAAGTGCATTGATTTTACCACAGTTCTCTATTCTACTGCCAAAGTTTGTCGTAACAATTGATATCTACTTGGATTTAGTAGCAACTTTAAGAGCAAAAAATACTATCAATCAGGAGTAAAAAAAATCAACATAAGAAATTCAATCTCCAAGGCTGGAAACTCCAAGGCAATGATGATACCTACTGACTATGTAGTTAACCTTGAATTTGACGCATTTATTCTATTTCCTTCTCTGTTGCAGTGTCTTATTTCAGTGCTACATTTCTTTGTGTGCAGGGGAAAGTGAAGAACAGAGAAGAAACACTTTTGAGAGGTCTTTGTCAAGATCTTTCCTGAGAGAGTCCTAAATGAGCTAATTAAGCTTGGGAGCTAGATAGGGCAGTATTGTAATGGATCAAAACATCTAACTCCTTGATTGAACAACCATTTTCCCCTACAGTAAAGGTCAACAGTACACATCTTAAAGTCTCAGGAAGAGTATGTTAATTTATCTTATTTATATTTTCTTAAAAGAGAGCTGAGAAGCACAATTTTGCAATGAGACAGCATTACTTAGATTTTGTGAGGACTGGTAAAGATTTCACATCTCCACAAAATTGGCAAGTAGGCAAACTAAAAGTGAAGAAATTGACCTGAGCATCATTTCAAAAAAAGCATTTGTCTTTGCAAATTTTAAAAATTATTAATAACAAGATACCTAAATAAGATGTTTAGAAAATAAGTGAGATAATGAGCAATCTGTGGCATATGCTAATGCCTCCATATGAATAAATGCTGCACACTCAATTTGGTGACGCTCCCTGAAGCAGCCTTAGGAGTCTTTTCCTACAGAAGAAAGAGAGGAATACAGAGAAAAGCAATGAGGCTGACTGAAGGCATGGAGCTCTTGCACAAGAAGGACCATCATGATAAGAACTGTGATAATACACAGTATTTATATTGTAATTTTTTTTAAAATATAAATATAATTATTATTACATTGGTTGAATTACACAGCTGTGCTTATTACTGCTATTAGCCTTGAATGGAGTTTACAAAAGTCACTTTATGATTATACATATATAAGCCTGGATGGAATTTCACAGCTTCTTCTCTGACCGCTTTGAAAGATCTGTGCTGCTTTCTTTTCAGGCTGCAAACTAGCTCCTTCAGGTTTACCCACTGCTGACAAGCTTTTGATAATACTGCTCATTTGTTCTTTGTGGCTCATCTGAGCTGTTCCTTCCTTTTACACATCAGAACGTTGTTGTGTTGATGAATGCAAGCAGCCCCTTTGATCTGTGGGCATTTTTAAAAGCAGTCCATAAAAGACTGCATAGCAGCAAATTAATAAGTGTTAACTAGTAATTTCTTTTTTTTGAATTTTTCTTCTTTAAAAGCAAAGCAGTGTTTTACAGAAATAACCTCTCCTGATTTTTGTTTTTAATTACAATTTACAGATGTACCTTAACATTTTCATTGTGTGTTTCCAGCAGCATTGGGCTGTTATTTTAAAAAACTCATGAATATACCTGCAAAGTAATTTGTTCTTACCATTGTTTGCAGTGTTTTAAAGTGTCATTTATTTAACCAACTATCTTCATGTCTGCACTGAAACTAGACATTTTTTTATCCCTTTGTAGTCAAGGAAGAGAAAAAGACACTTCTTATGTGGGAATTATAACATCCCAAAGAAGACATCCAAATTCCATCAAATGCATCCAGCTATAAAAGCAGCTGATTCTCTCTCTTGACGATACAGGGAATCTGATTAGCAATGTCTGCTTGGCTCAGACATTGATGTCTACACTGCACATGTCTAAGATGAGGTGAGATAAATTCCTGGTTTCTGCTTTCCTTTCACCTCTGGGCTCTTTCATTTGAGTATAATTTCAATACCTTGCCTGTACCTCTGGAAAGATTCCAAAGCCTTAGTATTCCTCCCTGAATTTCATAGTATTGGAATTCCAAGCACTGGTTTAATAAGCTGCTAAAAAGCAACTTCGACCTTAAGGAATCAAAAATAATTCCTTCTCAATATTCACTGAAGAAAATGAATGCCAAGTCCAAATTCTGATCTCTTACGTGATAGAAACAATACAAGGCTGCCTGGTCAGCCATGAGCTCTCTCTTACAAGACACCGAGGTGTAGCTTTAGCAATCAGAAAAAACATTTCCATGCATGAGTGACATTACTTTGCTGCATTTGCCCTTCAAATCCTTTGAAAGAAAAAAGAAACTTCTCAGTGCCTTCAAGCTGTGATTGAATCAGAATGTATAATGCTTAGGTCACGGTGAATTTAAGCAAAATTTGATGTGCAATTTAAAAGCAAAGTGATAATAAAAAGTATGTAACTATTCTGTTCAAAGAAACTAATCTCAAAATACACTAAATATTACAATAAAATACACTACTGTGTGTCAGTCATCTATCTAGCTGCAAACACAATTAAGTGTTGGATCAGTAATTTTCAAATTCTTAGATGAAAATAAGTGAATGCACTATTAAGACAAAACCAGCTGAATATTCCTCAAATATCCTAATGTGGTACATTGAAAATTGAAGTAAGCTTTATATTCTGAAGCAAATTAAGGCTAAAGTCAAACACCATTCTGCTAGATGCACAAGATCTGTGTATGCCACCACTTACTTGTCTACAGAACATGACACAGGCCATTTGCTTTACCTAAGGGGACTGACGAGATGCATACAATGGGAAAGGCAACTCATTCATTACTGTAGTTTAGAAAGTTTACTTTAAGCCACTCTATACTTAGCTTCCAATTTTCTCTTTTTGCATGCACAAATTGAAGCCTTAACAGGTAATAATTTTATTACAGATAGGTTCAGATGCACTCTGTAGTTTAAGTGCATTCAGTAACACTCAGGAATGCTCTATGTTCCAAAGCTTTGTGAGGTTCTCAGTGGAGAAAACAGAAAAGTGCAAATATTATTATTAGTTTCACAGGAAAACAAATCTCCAGATTCACAATGTGTCAACTTCACATATCTAATATGTGGCATTAGATGCAGGAAGGAGCATAAGAGAAATACTCAGACTGTGATAGTCTGTTCCTCAGTGAGTATCTTCTTGATCTGTTAGATTGCCTTAAACCTTGAAATACAAAACTTAATATACCTTCCAAAGTTGCAATAATTATGACAATTCTGTTAGATATTTTTATATCTATAGAATTACTCACTTCTCCTTTGAATCATCTTCAAAATAGTCTTATGTTTACCACACTCTAAAAGTTTTCAACATTTCTTTGTCTTAAATCCATGGAAGAAATTAACATAAGGCTGATCTTTTGAGAACTGGTATACATTATCTTTACCAAAATGCGCTGATGAACGTAGATTGATTCATGTAGGATAACCCTTTTGTAATAAATGTGTCAGCTACTATTGTGTCTTGTCATGTTCACTGCAATCATTTGGCATTTTTAATACTGTAACAAGAGAAATGTACTTCACCACAATGTCTTGATATAGAGAATAAAATTACCTGGTCAGAACTGAACTGTGCCTTTTTTAGAAAGGATTTTCAGGACAGTTGGAACTACCTGCATGTCCTGTGACAGATTACCGCTCATGCCAGAGTGCCTGTTCTTTAACTGATTAAATGGAGGTCTAAGTATGCTTCCCAACAGAGTGCCAGGTACAGGCTGTCCAAATGTGCATGAGCTTACTACAGTGAGTGGATTAAAAATAGCAAGGATGGAGGAACATGCAATAAGGAGAGTGGAAAGAATATGAAAAACATTTATAAGAATTTGAGCATTTGCCTATATGCAAAATCTCAAACACTTCTGAAGATCCAAAATGGTTTAGGCAATTTCTTTTAAGTTAAAAACTAATAATCGTTTAACTACAGATTTCAAGCCTGAGGGCAACAGAATCACAGACATACACGCATAATGCAGGGTACGTGAGGGAAATAATTGGAACTTTGAGGGAAAAAAATATGCAATTTTTTAGGTTCTTGGTCCCTACTGGCATTTTAAAAAAAAATGCTCATGACAAATATTTTAAAATATGTGTTACTTAACTGATAAGCAAAGAAAAAAATGTAAAAAATACTTTTCTTCCATTTAGTCTTCAATACACATCTTAATGTTTCTGCCATCTATAGTATAACTGAATTGAGGACACCAGTTCCAATTTTGCCAATAGGACTCCAAGGGGCAAAGGGCTGAGAAGGAATTAATTTCCACCCTTCCCTCTTCTTTCTTCCAAAAAAAAACCAAAAAAAAAACCCAAAGCAAATGAAACACAGTGGTAGAGGTGACTTGTTCATTAGAGTTTAGAGCTTTAGAATTAGAACATTTCTGCAGCTTGAAAACAAATTTCTCTTTCTGCTGTTTGATGTGCCTTCCACAAGGCCAGGGAGGTGGGGACAGCTTTTCCCTCTAACAGCTTACGTGAAGTTAAAAGGAGCAAACAAGCAGCTGAAAAATTGAAAATTTGCTAGAGAAGAGAAAGGAAAGAGCTTCTTCTTGAATACCCAGTTACATCAATGCCCTGCAGGAATTACTTTGAGTGGTTGTGTTGCCTGCGTTTTTGAGATTTTCTCTCCCTCGGCGACATGACTTCTCTTGACACTATTGCAATATGCACATGCATTAAAGTACTGTCAGCATGTTTTATTTTTTGCCTACCAAAACCATCTAGATTCTGCCATAGCAAAATTTCTAAATGTTTTAAGGACCACTCCTTCTCTGAAAAGTAACTCCAGCAAAAAGCATCTCAGTATTCCACCCTTGTCCCTTGATGATACACATCATCTCTGCTCCATTTACAAGCAAAATAGCCCTTCTCTCAAAAAAACCCAACCCCAACATTCCCTAAAAACTTACTTGATATCAAGCAGGATTTGTACACAGCTGGGTCTCTATCACCCTACAGCACTACATTGCTATCTTTTTCAGGTTGTGCTCTCAGTCAGAGGTGCTCTGTTTTTTCATTGTGGATAGGAATTTAAATTTTGCAGTATGGATCAGAAAGAAGAGTCATCAAGCTTAATACCCTTTCTTCAACAGCACGGAGTAGTAAATGCTCTAGAAAGTGAAAAAAACTTCTGACTTTGATACTGGATGATGTGACATTATAGCTGTCATCCTGAGCTGATATAACTAGAAATCAGCTGAATTCTGGAAGTATGACATTATAAATTCTTCCAGAAACTTATAAAGAGAGTTTTGAAAACAGCAGAAATTCTTTTATTCAGTGACAGTCCCTTTTTGAGACTTATAAAAATGACTTGTCTTCAAAGGCTGCTGTTTTCAGAGAACTATTATCCCTGTTTTATTGAGAAAGCATATTAGCTGTCTGTTCTAGGCACCTTTTTTTAAAACAAGCCCCACATATTGACTACAACGATTAAAGTACACTAAAAGCATTTGTAGATTATATAAGCTATAACAGTTTATAAGCACTATATGACTGGATAGAATTTCAACATGATTTTGATAAATTGAAGAAATGGCTCAAAAACAAGACGACATTTAAATAAAGAAAAATGCAAAGTACTGCTGCTGGAAAGGACTAAAAAGATACAAAGTGAAGAATAACTGGTTAGCAGAGGTATACAAAAGAATGTGGGAGTTGTGATGGATCATAAATTGAATATGAGTCAGTAATGCCCCACAGTTACAGAAAAAGAGCAACTCAATCTGGTGTGTTTTAACAAAAATTGCTTATACAGTAAGGAATAGAGATTATAATGCAAATTCCAGTCGTCTCTCATGAGGCCCCAGATTTAGGACTACTTTAGATTGTGGGGACACCACACTTTAATATATAAGTAAAAACTAGAAAGATGGACAGATAAAAACAAGAAGGTTAAAACAAGACTTGGTAAATGTGTCTAGTAGAAAAGCTTGAAGAAACTATTTTTTTAAAGGAAAAGTTCAAGGAGACATAAAGACAGTCTTCCAACTTATAAAATACTGTCAAGCAATGGATAATTAAAAAGAATTCTCCATTTTACTTGGGGTGAGTAAATGTTGTAAGAAAATGTTGCTTAAATTTTCATCAAAGATTAATAAATGGTGTACGGGACAAAATTCTACAGTGACTTGGACACTTGAATAGGACTCTCACATACATCTTACAAAATCACTTTAGAGATTTTAAAGATGTGAATATATGTTGAAAACATACATTCCTTTCCTATTTGATTAAGACAGCCAATAGGCATGAAGACATGACAACAATAAACAGGTATGTTTTAGCAAGCTGGAAATTATTTATAGAATCAGAATGGTTCGGGTTGGAAGGGACCTTAAAGACCATCTATTTCCAATCCCCCTGCCATGGGCAGGGACACCTCCCACTAGACCAGGCTGCTCAAAGCCCCATCCAGCCTGGCCTTGAACACTTCCAGGGATGAGGCAATATAGTAAATATATTTTGCATATTTTTTCATATATTTTTGATATGCCTATAGGTAAGATATATACCTATATCTTATTAGTATGACTTCTGTGGGAGAAAAAGCAAACTGAAAAAAACCAAAGCCCTTAAAGATGACTAATTCCATTCAAAGCAATCACTACAGTAGTATCAGCCTCTGATCATATCGGCAGTACTTCTCCAGATATATGAATTTCTCAGACTCTTAACCTTACCTGACTTTTGTTGCCAGCAAGGCTTCACTGGCAGGATCTCTAAGGGCATCAGGTCAGCTCTGTTAGTCATTGTATTTGTTATTTTGTGTTATGCTAATATAAAGAGGCCTTCATTGGTGGGCAATTATTTTCCCTGTTCACTGGGGACAGGACAGGAATAAATGAGCTTAACAGAGAAGATTAGGTTTGATATTAGGAAAATATGTATAATTATACAGATAGTGGAATGCTGGAAGCAGTGACCCAGGGAAGCCATGGAATCTCCTTTCCACTTGAGCAAAAGGAGGGAAAGTCAGGCCCTGGACAATGAAGTTTATGAGGACTGCATGCATTTGCCAGATGCCCACAACTTTGTTCCCATGAATAATCTACAAATCATAGAATCACAGGACCAGAGAAAAAGAGGGCTGGCGTGTAGCTGAAAAAAATTTGTTTATTTCACAGCAGGATAAACTGCATTCATATGCTTTCTGTCAATAGTTTAACTAAACTCTTCTTAAAAACCGCCAGCAATGGGGATCCTGCAACCTCCTTAGGCAAGCCATTCTTGTGTTCATACTCTTAAACCAGCATACGTACAAATCCTATCAAAAACAGACTCTGTGACAATATCCAAAACCAAGTGAAGCAAAACAGAGACAGAGAATGGGGGAAATATTGCTAACAGCAACTTCTGATGTTGTTTTTTGATGCAATTGGTACTTTGGAAATGTTACTGATAGCAGAAATTATTGGCATATTTTCCACAATCCTTGTTTTACTAAATCATGAATCCCACACAAGGGAATAATTTAATCAGCATAAAACTGTAGAAACCTAATTTACAGCCTGATCAAACTCATTACTACAGACAGAACCCATAGTGAGTGGGCAGACTGGCCGGGCTGCGAATATAAGACCAGCCAGTATCTGGTATCCTGCAAACCAAGCCTTCTAAAATAAACACAGAAATGCAACTTTCTGCAAGAATGCACCATTTTTAAAAGCTTACTATATTTTTCCAATTCTGCTGCCACTTGAGAGCAATGAACTCCCATTAGTGGGAGATGAAACAAAAAATAACACTAAGAAAAACATATACGAACAGAAACCCATTTGTTTTTAAAATATGCTAAGTTAGCTAAATATAATTTATGTTACACAAGTGACAAAAATAAGTGTCAGGAGCATATGGATATGGTCATTTATGTTGGTGTTTGCTTTTTTGTGCTGATGGTAAAAACATACATCTGCTTGAAACAGATGTGCTGTAATATTGCCTTTAACTAAATCCTACAGTGTGTGTCTGTGGATGGAAGAGCCAATAAGCAAAACTGCCCCTTTTCAGATTTCATAGCATCAAGGGCATTTTCTTTCCAGAGTGTGAATTTTTTAAATATGTAATATAAAGCATGATGCTGTGACTGACATTGATTTTAAAAGTAACTTACTTGATACAAAGTGTATGTGCTAATACAACAAGCGTTAAGAGCAGATGTTTTCTTCAATAATTTTTACAAAGTAAAATTGCATCCTATAAAGCTGAATGTTTACTGCACACATACATAACTGCATTTTAATAATCTCATTTTAATTGACTTTTAATTCAGTCAACAAATGAAAAAAACCCCACCACAATATCTAACTACTTAAAAAAAAACCAAAACAGTCTAACATATCCAGTGAGTTCTTTCTTTCTTTCTTCCTCAACCTACACCCAGACAGACTGAACTGGGGAAAAGAAACAAAGCTAGAAAATATTTAGACCGTGTGGTTTCTCGGGTTACTGTGAAATTACCCAAAATTGCTTTTACACTAATATTCCAGCACAGACATGCAAATATTAATTGTATGTAAACATGATGCATCTTTCAACACTATATTGCAACCAGGGACAACATTCTTACTGAATTTTATTAATCACCAACAGCACTTGAACGTTCTGTCACCAACTCATTCTAGTAAAAGATCACTAGATGCTATTAGAAAAAAAAAAAAAGAACTTTAAAAATAGATTATTTTTATTGGCTTATATTAAAATGTATTTTTTTTCTAATCCTCATTAATGCTGAATCCATTGCTATCATTTTTGCCAGGTCAGGAAATCTTAATAGGAAAATTGTTCTAATTATTTGAAATATGAAAGAGAATTATTGGTTTTTTCCACGCTATTTGCTAATATCTTCATTACATGTAGCTAATAGCTAAAGCATTGTTATTTATTACGCCAACAAATACTTAAGAATTATTTATATTTCCCAGAAGCTGTAGACCAAGATCTCAATATACTAAGTCCTGAACACAAACACGCACAGGGTTTGCTGCTGGCCAGTGTGACTCTTACTGCTGTCATATCCACAGCAAGGGAAATAAACATCTTTTCTTAGGCTAAAAAGAGAACATGCGCTGTGAAGCACAAATGCTCCTCATGAATGGATGCACGGCTGCCCATAGTTTGATCTGGAAGTGTATATCCCATATACTTTTTCAGAGGCAGGGACATGGGATGAGATTTTCAGAGGCCTGGTCTGGCCTTCAGATCTGCACCAATCCTACATGTCCTGGAGAGTTCATGCACTGGCTTCTCTAATCCATGGGTGTCTGGTGAAGAAGACCTCTAAAGCCCATAAACTTCCTGGTGCGTATATAAACTGATACATCTGAATATAAAATAGGATATAATGAACACAGTGCACACATACATATTAAAAAAAAATAAGAAGAATAAAGAAACAAGTACTCCTGGACTTTCACTGTTTTGCAAAACTGAGTCTTCTACAAAAGCTTTAACAGATAGATGTTTTATTTCCTGTTATCAGCAACTCAGATTTTTTTTTTATAAAGTCTTCTAGAACCTATTTCAAGTATCTATGCATTTAATTTTGTTCCTTCTCCTCCAAAAGGAAGAATTGATAAGGATGTCCAAGACTTTAAGAACAGAGAGAATCATTTAAATTGACCCAGTGTTTACAAGGCCATTACATTTCACGTTAATACAACTTTATGATGTCTAAAGAATTTTAAATGCCTTAGAAGTCTTAGTAAGTGATATGATTAGATTATATAAATCTAGGTGATCTTAGATGATTATTAAACTAAACAGTGTAGACAAAGACAAAATTCTACACTCTGGGCATATTTAACAATGTACAGCAAACAGGCATCGAAGAGGTAAGTTTTTCTGTATGACTACCAAATACTCATTCATCCTTTGCTATATCCTAAACTGTAGATGAGAATGTTTTCTGTTATTTTGGAAGAAAGAAGATATAAGAAATAGAAGATGCAGTGAATTTTGCATTTGTTAAAAAAGATAAGTAAACAAACTCAGAAAACTATTTCCTGAAGATTTGAAGGATGTGTTTGGCTGTATTAAAATAAAGTTGAAAGAGCACAATATCATCATCGGCAATCTGTTCTCTCTCTAGCCCCTGGAGACAGAGGATGAAGAGGAAACTCAGAAGATCACATATTTCAAGGCCAGAAGGCAAAGCTGTGAGCACCCAAACCAGCATACTGAAAAAATGCAATGTGAAATTCATTACAGCTTTCTTCTTAAATAACTAAGCATCCAAAATTCTTATTTAGTCTCTCCACATATACTAAATGTCATAGTTATTCTGGGGTAGATGAAAGTAACTACCTGAAAGAAAAGCAATATAGTTTAGTTTGCTTTAGATTGCTTTTTATTTATGAGAAGAGGAACCAGCTATCACTTTTTGACATATATAAATAATTATTTAAATGCAAAGCACTCTGAAAAAGGAAAGATGTTAGCTAAGGACATTTTCTCAACAATAAGAAAAACTAGCAACCCTACTGAGGGCTGCTTTCATGTTGTCCTGGTTACCCTATCTCACTTGGGGAAACCTTGTCCACAACTCAGGGACAGTTAAGCATGTGTACCAATATTGGAAATGATGGTGATAAAACTTTTATAAATGCTTGTGAATTAAGCAGAGAAAAACCCCTTAATCTTTCCTTATTTCTTTTAATATCCTCTGTGAAATAAGCTAAAAGACACTATCTAAAAGACACTACTCTTAACATAAAGAATCTCCTTATAGACATAGGAGCTCCTTAGGGTCTGTCTCCCAGGTGGCAGAAGATATACTATGAGTTGGATTGCCCTTTTGAAAGAAAATGCCATCCAGCACTGTTATCTTAGAATTAAAGGGAATCACAGGTCCTTCAAAAATGTGTAATTCGGTTAAAAAAGGAAAAGTACTAACATGCAGGGTTTAGGTATTTGTTCACTATGTTCACTATACTATGAGTTGCCAATATTTGGAGTAAATTAATTCATTCAGCTTGTAGTCTTGTTTTCCCCTAATTTGAAAAGATCTTAGCGATAGATTACAGAAGTAATACATATAGCTAAAAGATTAATTTCTGCCGTGAATTATTAATGAAGTACTTTAAGGACAGTTTAAGTGTCAGCAAGGGCCTCCATAATTTATTAAAGACCAAGCTTAGTGGTCAAAGTCTTTATGTCACTGATATGAGAAATTTGGACCGACACTATATTTTCAGACTTGATAGTGAACTCCTGACATCAAAAGTTTTAAATGGAGATTTATTTGAAATATATGTGAATACACTATCTCCTGTGTGTAAAAGATCATTCTGAAAACAAGGACTATGTTGGGTCAGTTATAGAGCGTTTTAGTTGAAGCGATATTAAAAGGGATGCACACACTTGGGGCAATCAAGGAACTGTAGACAAAATAAATATTGCAATCATAAATGTTTTTGGAATCCAAAGCTAAATAAATGATGGTTTATAACCATGATAGCTACTATGGTTTTGGTCACGTGTTAGATTACAGTCATGTCTGAGGTGTGAACTTTTCCAGCAGAGATGAGATCATGGCCAGCAGGCAGGCTACAACTACCTTCGACTTCAGTATAAGCACATATCTGATGACAGCATCTTGGTTTACTCATGTTGCCATTAAAAAGGTGAGATTTTTGGCTGAGGAAGCCATTTCCAGCAGAAATCACACACAAAAATTTTGGCTAGAGGGTTCGTTAGGACTGACTATCAGTTATCTCAGAACATGTAGCTATACTATAAGCTCTGGGGCACTGGAAACATCTAAAGAAATGCCTGATCCTGATTCACTCTCTCTTCTCCACCTTTTCTGGGGGGCAGGAAGGGAGGGGGTTTATGAACCCTGGATTCATTTAGGGTTCATGTATACAAAACATCTCTAGTTGGCAACATAACTGCATGGCTGCTTGTGAGAAGGTGAGTGAGCATAACCATAGTGAGCGCACAGGAATGCCTAAGCTTTCCCACCAAGGATAATTCAGTGGGTAACTACATTCTCCATTTCTAATTTGACTGGCTTTGAGTATCTTCCTTTCCTGTTCCAATATGTATAATATAATTTTATAATTCAGTCATTTGGAAGGGCTTTTTATGTATTTTTCTCTTTTTAATAAGTTTGACAGACTTGAATACTTAAGCCACTGAATTTCACTTAATGCCAGGAGTTATGAATATGACCCCAAGTTGTGTTGTCTGATTGCTTCATGTTCAGTCTCTGGAAAGCTATTTTTTCCCATGTTTGGACTTTCTGGCTGTATTCTAAAGTTATTAAAATTTGTTTGCAGGCCAGCTCTTTCAGAAATGTTACCCTTTGATTGATGTAGACTATGAACATTTTTTAATTCTGTATTTGTTACCCTAGGATACTGGTTAACAAGCTATTTCATGAGCTGATTCCAGCATGGCACAACATTTCAATGAACAAAATATCACTGCCAACCCCTATATGAATTCGTGAACCTCAGAAGTCTGAAGTTGGTTAAGAGAGAACCTACAAGTCTGGCAAACTGCTCTGAATCATATAGACAACTTTTCCACTTGCTGCATGCCAATCCCTGGTATGGCTGCTTCTACATTTGGAGCTTAATTAGCCCTTCTGCATCCCATTTCTATCTTTGCATTTGCAATTACTTTTAATATAACAAGCATGATAGTGATGAACAACAGAACTGTTTCAGTAAGTACCCACCTATGAATGTCAGCAGCTGCATGGAAGCTAAATGAAATGAAGGCTACTGTCTTGAATACCCCATCAATCAAAAATAAACAATGGCATACAGAAAAGCTTCTGTCCTATCTTTTATGGAATATGTTTCTCTTATTAACCTGAATGTATCTCATGTTACGCTGCATAGAAATCAGTGATAGCAAGGATTTTGTTAACTAAAATGAAAAAATATGGAATTTTAGTGTTTCCTTGTTATCTTCAATGAATTATGTTAAATAGAGACATTTAAATCAATTGATCTATTAAACTTATGTCTGTGCTAATTGGCCTCACAGGCTGTGTGGTGGGACAGATCATGCAGCCATCTGCATTTAACTCAGTTTTAAAGTTTGCTTTGACATTTACTTTTATGCTTCAGGTGCTGTGATTAAATAGAAATGATGAATGAGTGCTGTAAATGACTACTCAGTTGTCTGGGGTACAAAGTTAACACTTCTCCAGCATGACCTCTAACTAATTTCCTCTATCACTTTCTCTCCTGATTTATTCAGAGCAGTCATTTCTGACTCCCAGATATTTTTAAATCCCCACATTTTTCTCCCTGTTCAGCTGTTGCTCCCTCCCCACAGGGTTTCCATTCACATTTTTAATCAGCAGATGTAATTGTGAAAGGTGTTAAGAGTTCCTACAAACATTAGGTACTGAGGTGTTGTCTGTTTCAGTTGCTGTGGGACAAATTTCTATCAGCCTGTTCTAGACATACCCAGATTAGATGGCTACACCTTAGCTACTCAGCTGAGCTTCTCTTATAGTCGAGAGAGTGAAATAATCACTTTTGGACATAATTTGTCTTATTCTAGACTAAAATGAATTGTGATCTACAAATGCTTATTTCTTATAAGTGACCATCAGGGGAACAAACAATTATCAGATTAAGCATAGATGTTAAACCTTCAGTGAATAGATTTGATGTATATGTTTATGTCTGGTTGGAGAATTAGATAATCTTACTCCTTCCAGATTCTGAGAGACACAAAATACTCGTAATTGTGTGGGCTGGTTGGATTGCAGAAGAATTTAGTTCCCCTTAAAAAGGGAAGAGGAAGACAAGATGACAGTATCAAAGCGATTAAGATTCTGTTGCGCGTTGCCAAAGAAAGGAAATTATCAAGAGCCTCAGAGACAGGTAATTACAGAGTTACTGTACAATCTTCCTGGCTTTCTTATTTCCTTTTTGGCAGAAGTAGAATCACAGAATCACAGAATCACAGGGTTGGAAGGGCCCTCTGGAGATCATCTAGTCCAACCCCCCTGCCAGAGCAGGGCCACCTTAGAGCAGGTTACACAGGAACGCGTCCAGGCGGGTTTTGAATGTCTCCAGAGACGGAGACTCCACCACCTCCCTGGGCAGCTTGTTCCAGTGCTCTGCCACTCTCAAGGTAAAGAAGTTCCTCCTCATGTTTAGGTGGAACTTCCTATGCTCAAGTTTGTGCCCATTACCTCTTGATTTGATTTTAATTCCACTTACATATCTAAGCCAGATGTACAAGTTATGTCCACACTGTTCATATCTTTGCACTGAAAATGCCACTACTTAGGGATGCCCTGAGTCTCAAGTTGGCCATATCGTGGACAAGCTGACCATGTTTGGTCTTCTAGCCAGCCTGACCTCTTACTACTAAACCCACTTGATCTTATGGCTCACAGTATCCTAACACTCCAAGGAGTAACTTCAGATGCCTTCAAGGCAAGACTTTGCTTTTCCCCGCTCTATGACGTCAAAACCACAAAAAAAGAAAATACATTTGATCCTTGGGAACATTCTATATTCCACCTGAAACTGAGTTTTTCCCTCTGCTAATCATAACAGGGCCATCCCAGAAACAGTTCTCATACATTCCCACGTCCAGCCCAGGTGAAGGATGTAAATGTGCTGGAGGCCGCTCCATATGGCACTGAAAATGTAGCCAGGCAGTTGGGACCTTTTATGAAGAAAAAAGTGAAGGAGTCTAAAATGCAAATACTTCCTGCGTAGAACTGGGAGAGGGACAGGAAAGCTTAAAGCAAAGGCTGCAGTGGTGATCTCAATGAGCAAACTGGATTCAATGACGATATTATCAGCACTGAAGGGATTCTTTATTCTGCCACACTCTACTTTTGCTCTTTCAAAAAATGAGTGATTCTTTCTTCATTTGCAATGGAATTTATCATCTGATTTATGGTAAAAACCCTAGAGCTCTTGATAGAGCATTTCAAATCCTTGAATAACTCATTATGACACTTCTTTTTACTTTTTATTTTCTAAATAATTGTCACAATTGACTGTAATTCGAATCTAAGAATTGATTTTGAGTCATTATCTTCCATTGTGCAGTCAGTAAACACTTTAGATTCTGTTTAAGGTGTGCATACACTCTTAACAATGAATTCTGGAAGACAAACATGGAAAAGACCATTTTAAATGATGCTCTGAATGACTGCATTATTAGCATGTGCAGTAAATATCTAAGGACTGGTCTTAAAAACTGAGTTGTGAAAAGAAACTGTTCAGGATTAAACAATATTTAATTTCCTATGGCATTGCCAGTTTTCTATCCTTTTTCCATGTTCTGCTGATTCGATAAGGATCAGTATTGCTATTACAATTTTAAAATGTACCAGATAATGGTGACATTATCAATGGATTAAACAGATTGACATATTGCTTGGACATTTTAATTTGATAGTGTAACTTATTTATTATATTAGACAGTTTAACTTATTTTATGAAATCAATATATTATTTTGCATCTCCTGACTACTTGGAGCTCAGGCCTCTGGTAAAGACAACTATAATGTATTTCTGTATTCTGGACAGAAGTCTTCTATTCAGCCACCAACTTTGCTTTGGAACAAGACTGACTTCTATTCCATATCTCTTAGTATTCAGAAGAAGCTGATCTTCGATCAGAAACTTGTCATCAACAAGGAAAAGTATATTTGAGGAGTATGTTCAGTTACAAGTTAATTCAAAACACTTTAGTTATTTACACAGTAAATTATATGGGGCAAAGACAGTTGATTTTGTCAAGATTATTTTGTGCTATGAGCAACAACATAGTAAAATCTAACTAGAACTATCATTTAATTTTGCAATACATAAATTCCTCAGAAGACCTACATACCACAAACATTAGAAAGCAAGGAAAACTCAGCAAGTTCTAGTTTTCAGCTGCTAATAAAGCCTTTATCTAGGCATTGTATTTCCAGACTAGTAAAATCTGGAGCCAACAAAGATCCTGTAATCCAAGCACCAGATATCTAGCATGTATATAGGACAGATGGTTAGTAGAGTGGCTACAACAGTTGATTAAATAGGCAACAGTATTAAAAACATTCTAAACATAGCATTTAGGGAAATATCTACTCACCGATATTCTGTTTAGATTATTGCATTTATCTACATAATCGTTTGCCAAAGCTGTTGATCTGACACAGTTTTGCACTTCCATCCTTCCAGCTGGATACTGTCAGTAATACATTCTTAATCCGATTCTTAATACATGGTAAATGGTTAGAATTAAATTCTCTGATAAATGTAAAGGTCTTATTTGAGTTTCATGAAGCATGTTTGTCTACTGACATAAAAAGGTTAATGTGAATAAGATATCTGCATACTCTCAGGGAAACGGTGCAGAACCTTTGTTGGGTTTCTGTTTGAATAAATCCACACCCAGTTCTCAGCACTGTAAACAGGCCTTTACTGCAAAGTGGTTGTGTATTTCTGCCAAGTTTAGGTCTTTTAGTTCTGCCAAGAGTTTAGGTCTTTTGCTACTTCTGTCTGTAGAGGATCTGAGTATCTTTGATATAAAAACAGTAGAAGATCAAAATTTTTGTTCATTTGTTAAAGTGTTTACTCATATTTACCAGCCTATATGTCTATTGATATTAATTTTGGCACCACTTTCTGTGGTCAATCATCAGCACTCTGGTGAGGGAGGCGTCTGATTGCCATTTTTCCCTGTTAGAGGTCAAACTAAAAAGGAGATTAGAAAATCTCTGATGAGAGCATCATTTCAGATCTATCTTACTTCCCACTTCCTTCCTACCTCAGCAAAAGAGTTAAGTGGTCAAAAATGTGGAGAAGCAATGCTAAGTATTTCTTTATATATCATGTCTAAACTTAGAGTTTCTTATGAGGTAGAAGTGATCAAATGTCATCTTCCCTCCAACAACTAATGTGTGTCTAGTTGTTACAGAATGCAAAGTATGCATGCCTTTGAGGGCCGTTAGACCGTGAAAACTTTGCAGAAATTGCCTATTCATTTTATCCTTATCTAGCTCCCCCTTGAATTTAAGTCACTGGTATTTGGCTGATGCTTTATTTTTACAGGCAATGGGAATCTAGTTGGCAGTGTTTTCTGTTTCCTGATGCAACAATACATACAGCTGTGCACCATCAGCATGTGGCAGGCATTTAAGCCTGTAGCATTTTATAATATTGCTGACTGGTTTAGCACATATGTTGAACAGGGAAGAGGAAAAGATCTATCCATCTGAACCTGCAGGGAAAAAAAGGCTTCTCATTATTGACAGTATTGTCACAACTAAGATTTATCTAAGAGAAATGAGTATAATCATGGGCGATCCATTCTTTCAATTCCTGCTGAATATTTGAGATAATATTTCAGTATCCCGTGGAAGACATTGTTACAAACAATGTGTATATATAGGAGGAACAATGTGGATGCCTTTGCTCTGTCTTTGGCTAGGAAGAGATAATGTCTCAGGAAGAACGGCTCTATCTCAGTAGCAAAAGTTAAATATAAAACCTGATTCTGAATCTGGGAAAGTGGTGTAAGGCAAATGCTGCAGGAGATAGGGAGCAACTATTATCAAGACACTTAGTTAGGCATGACCGGGGATGAAAGTGGGAGATTAGCTAAGCATCAGCTCCAGTAAGTGTTGAATGCCTGTGCTGGCACCCAGGACATGCTAAAATATCTTTTAAGTGCGGTGTCTGCTAATCTATTTTCAGTTTCCGGATAAACTGCAGGCATTCTGAAAAAAATAATCACAGAATCACAGGGTTGGAAGGGCCCTCTGGAGATCATCTAGTCCAACCCCCTGCCAGAGCAGGGCCACCTTAGAGCAGGTGACACAGGAACGCGTCCAGGCGAAATCCAATAATAATCCAAACCAAAACAAACCTCTGCCCCTAACAAAAAGAACAAAAATTCCCAAGTTATGCGTTTGTCAGTCAGCAGCTTGAATTTAGTAGCGATCTTGTCACAGACACTTGACTGTCTCTGGAAGACCTTAAAGTGTATTTTATTTTATGCAAAACGTGAATCCCCCAGCGTTAATAGCAGAAGAAAATGCTAAACTCCCCCTTTTGATATGTGTCAGCTACACTCTTTCATACCTGTCACCAAGTGTTTGTTTTGATCCCGTGGTGTAACTTGAGGGAATAATTGCGAGATAATGGAGGACTGTGGAGGTTTACTGTTAAGCAGCTTAACAACTTTTCTGGTAATATTTCAGCATAACAGTGCAGTAGCTGTATTCTACATCTAGAGGACTTTTTGAAGAGTTCACCCTGTTTTATTTCATGTCCAGGAGCCCAGAGAGACAACTGGAATTACCTTCGTTACCTTCCTGAGATATTTGCTCCCTGGCCTTGCAGAGATGAGCCTCACCGGGGGCTCACGTGGCTCAGAAGAGCAATGCCTCTCCTCCGGCTGCTCACTGTACAGGCGAGAGGTGACCATGTCTCTCTCTACAGCTCTTTCTCTACGACCCTTCACAAAACAGAATAGTCATGTCAGGCTAACAGAAAGGCCATTGACTTGACTTCGAATTTTTTAACACATTTTGTTATACAGTTTCATCACCAGAAATGAAAAGATAACAGCTTTGCAATATTAAGGAGAAATCACAGCTACAGTGCTGCCGGTAGCCACGATGGGTGCAAGCGTACGGCCAGAACCTGAACACTGCTGCTCCTGAAAGACATAAGAATCAAACTGAAAGGTGTGAAAAAATTAACTAGGAAGTATTTTTAGAAGCTGTAGCTGGACATTGTGATTTGTGTATTCGCCTGATAATTGAATCTCATAGCGAGATCTAGAAAAATTTCAGCAATACAAAATATGATCTTAAAAGTGCAGCTGTACAAGGTATCATTTTAAAGGTGTTTAACATCTACATGTATGCAACTGTGATCATAAGCCTAAAGTTCTGCCTAACATAGGTAGCAGGACAGAAATAAATGTGCAATTCACAGTGCTGAATTATAATGCAGTTGTAAAAAGAGAATTGCTAACGTTGCTATGTTCTGTTTCCTTGAAATAACTCTGAAAGTCAATGCATTTGAGGAACACAACTTGTCGTGGTAAGTCTGCAGAATTCAAGGTGCTGGAAAAAGCATTCCTCATGCCCAGTTTCTGCTTAACCTATTAAGTGGAGATGTGCACGGTTTTTGATCTGACATCCCAAGGCTTACAAAGAGCAGAAAGCAGCACAGTTACAGAGAGACAAACATACTAAATTGCTGCCACATCTACAAAGGAATCAGACACCAGTGTTCCTGATTTCAGGCTCTTTTTGCTTTTAACAAATGCTGTGGCATTAACCTTTATAATAATAACAACTATTTTTAATTTGAATACTTGGGGAAAGTAAAAAATCATCTATTAGTTAAAAGACACCGAGTACTTTCTCTTCTGCTAAGCACAGCCAAGATGTAAAGAAATATATAAGAAAAAGAAAGTGTGGGGGACCCACACTGGAGCAGCCTGAAGGCCTGCACCCCGTGGAAGGGACCCACACTGGAGCAGAACTGTAGCCCATGGGGAGGACTCACATTGGAGATGTTTGTGGACAACTGTTTCCCATGGGAGTAACCCTGTGCTGGAGCAGGGGATGAGTGTGAGCAGGAAGGAGTGTCAGAGACAGTGTGTGATGAACTATGAACTGACCACAGCATCCATTCCCTGTCCCCCTGTGCTGCTCATGGGGAGGAGGTAGAGAAATTGGGAGTGAAGTTGAGTGTGGGAAGAAGGGAGGGGAGGCGGGAAGGTGTTTTCAGATTTCGTTTTATTTCTTATAATCTTACTCTGATTTGGTTGGTAATAAATTAAACTTATTAAACAAGTCTGTTTTGCCTGTGACGGTAATAAGTGAATGATCTTTCTTTGTCCTTATCTTGACCCACCAGCCTTTCACTGTATTTTCTCTCCCCTGTCCAGCTGAGGAGGGGTGGCAGAGTGGCTTGATGGACACTTGATCAGCTGGTGTCAACCCACCACACATTCCTTTGGTTGAATTCATTCAAGTCTAGAACTTCCAAACCACAGTGAAGAACAGGACACAACATTCACACTATTTTCAGAGCAGGTAATGGGGAGAATTTTTAAAACAATTTTGAAGACTGCAAGTCATGCCTTCAGCTCTGGCAGGCCATGCTATTTACAGCTTTGAAATAAAATGAGACTTCAGGTCAGGCATAGGACACAATGCACACCATTTATGCCAGATTTTTTGTATGATTTTGGAGGATAATAATTGGACCTGTAAGCTCAAAATAAAATGCTTGTGTTTCAAACAATGAGTTAGATGACATGAAATGGGAGCAGGGACCTGTTTTATGTCAGTGACCTTTCATGTTTATTCGGAGAAGTTGCTGCTGCTTGCATTTTGGTATTTTTACTTTTGCTCATGTGTGTACTGCTTCATGGCTATAAAAACAGCAAAGAAAACTAGTTACTTTGAAACCTATAATTCAGATGTTTTCATCTCCTTTTTTTTTGTCGTCTCCCCCCCCTCCATGTTACTTCTTTGCTCATTTCCCTTGTCTAAAGCTTTGAAGACGGGGAGCAGAGGGGTTTTTTAGTACAATATTATTTTAGGAAAGACCAAAAAAAAACCCCCACCTTCTTCAATTATGTTTCACATTTCCAGAATGGCTGAGTCAGATTTCTTCTGGAGAAAATCTGCTTTCTCATCTGAGTCCGTGAGCAAGCACAGTCCCCTCCTCACAGCTAATGGGGGGAGGAACAGATGGGGTGTAGGAGACAGGGGGAGCAAAAGCCGTGCCACAGTGCAGCATGACAAGCAGCAATTTGGTTTGCTCCATGAACTGCTAATTAGCAAACAATTAAAACAACAATATACACAGTGGTGTCAGTAATCTCACAGTTATGGGAATTATCCCGTGATCTAGTAAGATTAAATGAGAATTTTGCTGTTAACTATTTTAACCTCTTTGAAGAAAATGTTCTTATGTTATTGCCTTGTTCAGTAAATCTTTCAAGATGTTGCTTTTACTGTTTTTTGCTTAGATAGAAGTGTAAGTGTACACATCACTTTACAAAACATGCTGAATGACTCATGCCTGTCTCAAAGAATTTGCAATGGAAAGAAAAAAGATATGAAGAACAACTGTTCGGAAAACAAATGAGGTAATGTCAGGAAAAAAAGAAAAAAGAGAGAGAAACATAGGATGGTTAGGCAAAGAAGAGGACTCTAATGAAGTATTTGCTAATGAGTTCTTCTGGAGTATCATCAGCACTGTTATATACAGACATTGCTGGGGCAGAAGCAGTCATATCTAGGCTGGGAGCTCTGCTGCATGGTAAGGATGCTGCGATGAGCAGCACGTGGGGCTAATGGGGCGGATGGGCATGTATCTCACAACTTTCTCTTGTGTCCAGTCTCACTAACCAAAAAAACCCTAGAGGATAACATTTCTAAAAGGAAATATGGCCTGCAGAGAGCACGGTCATGCTGCGCCTTTGCCACAGGTGTTCATTCCTTAACCATTTACTGCAGCTCCAAAATGACTGGGGCAAGGCTTTCCAACAGCCCTGCCCTGACTACTGTCCCCGGACACAAATCCCTATGGCTCCTGCCAGAAATTCCCCCTACAAAGCTGGAATCTCCAAGATCAGAGCACCTGGGTTTCCTGCTGTGGAAATAAGAGCTCAGATCTATTTTGAACTTCTGTTTCTGATGGTTTTGAATTTTACCTCTACATGTCAAGAAATGCAATATGCTTTAGGGCCAGCTGCTCCGAAATTGCTACCACAGCAGCCCTGGGACATTCCCACTGTCAGACACATATTCATATGTCATGAAGTCATAAGAAAGCTTCCAATATTTTGGTCTCACACTTGTTGGAAGGACTTCCTCCAGTTCTGCAGACCAAGAGCTTTCAGGCATCCTAGCCCTAGACCTTTCCAAGCATCCCTATCTACACCTCATTGAATGATTGACTAGTTTATTTTTATCTAAGCTTCCAAAATACTTATCAGGGTACCAGAAATATCATAGTACCATCAGTTCTGCACAAAAGCTGAAAGATATAAGAACAATATCTCGGACAATTCCTGCTGAGTCAATATAAATACTCTTAAATATCAGTTAGGGCCCAGTTAATCACTTGATCAACTAAGCAGAAGAATAGATGTTGCTTTCAGTGAAAATGGAAGTATCTATGTTATATTTTATATAGCAATAGCTGTAGAAAATTAGGTTTTAAAAGAGTTGTCTGCGTTTTTAACATGAAAGACTCCAGACGAAAAAGAAACAGACCTTCTGCTTATTTGTATGTGTGCGTAATATTCTATGCCAGATGTAGTTATTGCTATGTATACACACTACATTTTGTCTCCACTTTAAACTGTGAGAAGGGGGAGAGGAAGGAATCCCCAGCTCCATTTAGTCCTTCTGCATTTAAATATGCAAGTGTTGAAATAGGTACTAATCCAACCAAAACCCATTTATTCACTATGAAACACATCTATTTGTGTAAATTAGGCAGCAACTTTGTGTTTTAATTGAATACACAGAGAAGTCCTCTGGGGCAGCATTACTGCTCTGCAGTACCTGTTTAGCAAAGCAAGACAGCTTGCTCTGAGCATCCTGGAACTGGGTCTCTGTGCTAACCATAACAGGAAATTATGGGATTTGATTAGAATTAAATGTTAATTACTCAATAATATTGAAGAAAAATAATCTGCAGTTCTTAAGCTTGTTAGTTATGTAAAAGTCATAAAGGAGGTCTACTTATTAAGAGATTTAATTAAGCAAACAGGTCTTCATGCCAAAGTCAGCTTTCCAGTCTTATGGAACAACAGTCCGATGATTCTGTTGGGTATACTTAGCTTGTTTGTTGTTCAGTTTTAAATCTCTATTCAGTAAAGAAGTCAAGAATGTGCCTAAACACCAAAGAGAGATAATCTGATTAAGACTTAAATTTAGGCACATACTAAATATCCTTCCAAAGCAAGAACTAAATGATGGAACTAGTATGATGTTTAACAGCTGTGGGTACAATTCAGCCTTAATTTTAAGCAGTTGCTTGAATAATATATACTGCAAATTGGACAAAGAACTTGCTATCTAATTAAGAAACTTACATGGCTCCACCACTCTAGTATCTGAGCACCTCATAATCTCTAATATATCTCTGAAAGAAGAGTGTTAATTACACTGTAGAACTAAGACACAGTGAGATTGAAGTGAGAGTAAACTCATGCCTTGCCCATTTGGAAGAAGTCATATTCCAGCCCTACATGCCAAACATCTTTGTACACGATATTAAAAGAATTTGGAGCTGAGAGAGGTATTCACAAAAAGCATCAAGCAAGTCAGCGTGAACAGTTTAGGAGACAATGACATTCACTGGTCATATACTGAAACCAAATTTCTGAGAAGACAATGCCACCATTGATTTGACATTTTACGTAAATGGACCAAATTCAACAGCCTTAAGGCACTGTCAGAATACCTGGCAATGACTGAAGGACTGTCAAGGGAGTCTGGATTCAAATCAGGGAGCCTGGGGTTCAGACAAGAGTAGGGATTTGAATTTCAGTGAACTCCAGTGAGGATATAATCATGTGGTAAAAGAAATGAGGAAAATATACCTATTCCCCTTTCCCTCAGAAACTCAAACCTACAAAGTGAAGTCTCATCAGGAGTAGAGAAGGACTAACATTTAATATACAGAAGCTACCAGCTTTATGGAGACATAATTTTTGTGGCTGTGGGCATCAGCCACAATAGAGAAACCTGGGGATCTCACTGATAGGGGTGACACACAGACAGAAGTGCCAGCCTTGGACAACTCAGGGGTGAGATAACAGCAGATATTTTTAATATAAAAAGTTGTGTCTAAATTGTGTTTTATTACTCTAGCCTTTAGCAACCTTGCACAGATGTCCCAGTTCTCAGATTCCTAACCCTGGATGTTTTGAGGTGTTCAAACAGACACATAAGAATTCCCACACTGACACAGAGCCAAGCTTAATCTAACCTACTACCAAAGGTCAAGTACAGACTTTAAAGAAAGTTTCCAGAAATCCCAGTATTAATAGAATATGGCTATTTAACAAAGCCTTGTGCCATTCAACAGTTGTTCCAAAATTTTTTATTAGCATGATGTAAATGAGCTACTGGGTTTAACAAAGGAAACCCAGCTTGGATGCTTTACTGGGGAGGGATGATTTAGATCACGCTCAGTATTAAGCATTTGCTTGATAAATTGAGTGCACAAGGAAAAAATAAATACTTAGATGACAGTGAAGATTAGCAAAAAATATTGATCCTCATCAGCCAGATCAAAGACAAATATACGCTATTCTGAAAACTGAGTTATCTAAAATCTAAACTATTTCCTACAGCAAGTAATGTCATGGACTCTCCATTTCTCATTAATACTTGTAACAACATCGTTTGGAGAAAATGTTTCATACAGGCCCAGTGAATTGAAGGAGCCAATTAAAGAAATAAATCATAGTCAAACATATTTTAAATCATAGTCAAACATATTTATGCATACACTTCAATAGTTTGCTGAATCAAGGGTTAAAGCAGCACACTGCAGGATAAATAATGGATACAACTAGCTATAATACTACATGAAAATAAGAAAAGCAAATTAAATGAAAATACTGTGATTCAACTAAAATGCCAAATATTCAAAACCTAAAATACAGCTCTGCCTTCCTAGATAACCCCCTGAATGAGGCCATTATGTACAGCTTCATGGAGGAAAATTTTGCCACTGTGTGAGCAGAAGACCTTAGTTTCTGCTGTATAAATATTCTAAAGTCCAAAGTTGACTTTTCTTTGCAAATCACAGAATCATGGAATTTCAGAGTTGGAAGGGACCTCTAGAGATCATCTAGTCCAACTCCCTGCCAAAGCAGGATTGCCCAGAGCACATTACTCAGGACTGCATCCAGGCGGGGCTTGAAAATCTCCAGAGAAGGGGACTCCACACCCTCACTGGGCAGCCTGTTCCAGTGCTCTGTTACTCTCACCATAAAGAATTTTTTTCTCGTCTTTGATTGGGACTTCCTATGTTCCAGCTTGTGCCCGTTACCCCTCATCCTGTTACTGGGAACCACTGAAAAGAGCCTGGCTCCATCCTCCTCAAACCCACCCTTTAGATACTTGTAAACATTAAAAAGGTCTCCCCTCAGCCTTCTCTTCTCCAGGCTAAAGAGTCACAGCTCTCTCAGCCTTTCCTCATAAGGGAGATGCTCCAGTCCCTCAATCATCTTTGTTACTCTGAGCTGGACTCTCTCTAGTAGTTCCCTGTCTGTCTTGAACTGGGGAGCCCAGAACTGGACACAGCACTCTAGTTGTGGCCTCACCAGTGCAGAGTAGAGGGGGAGAATGACCTCCCTTGACCTTCTGGCCACACTCTTCCCTATGCAGCCCAGAAATCACACCTGTTGATTTTTGCTAACAAAATTCCAGTCCTGCATAGCTGTTACAGAAAGCCAGCACTGTGGAGCTATGGAAATTGTTTAGATAACATTAACTAAAATATCTCAGATGGGTCCTGACACATGAAAATTTGGATTTGATCATCAGGGACCCAAACTCAAATTAACAGAACAGCACAAAACTTTGTTTATGAGCAAAATACAAAGAAACAATAAACACTTTAAAAACTACTCCCAAACAAAGAAATAACCAGCAATGCTACTCCACTCCCTCAGCCTTGAGAAGAAAAAATACAGTAAGGAAAGTCTAGTGTGAAAAGACGTCTCTAATGACAAGATCACTAACACCCTGTTTAGCTTCAGTCTGATATTTTTTCTTTATTGCAAATTTTCTATAATCATATTCCCATGCAAGGGCATATACCTTTCTAGTGATAAATAAATACTGTCTATTTGAGTGAAATTGAAGTATGAAGTATGGTAAATATTACCAGTATTGAGAATGGGTTTAGGTAATCTACAGCCATAACCACTGAAGAGCTCTTCAGCTACCAAAAATGAGATGAAAGATAAATGCGGAGTAATCCAGAGTACAATAAAAAGTTTGTGTAGAAATTTTAATACTATCTTGGTTGTCAGGAATAAAAAGAGGAAATAGCAATATTGATTTTTGCTGAGGAGTCTATGAAAAAAGGAGAGTATTACAATTCCAGTTTATATTTCCATACAAAAAACTGCCACTTGGGGAGGACAAAGTATGACAAGCCTATTAAATAATAAAACTACTAGACAGGTAAATATTCCTTAGAGAGTTTCACTATATAAAACAATATCATAAGTTGGATTTACACATTTATTTCATCAGTAATGCTCCTCTGTTTCAGAAATGGAAGCATATTTTATCTGTCTTGTCTATAATAGTGGAAAAAGCAAACAGTACTAATGTCCAGGATTTTGACTATGAAGTTAAGCCAAACCACATCATATGCTCAGTGTAGACAATGCTAACTGCATATTACAACATTCTGCATTTGTGGCTTAATCAGAAAAACTAATTGAATGCTGCCCTAATTTATATCCAAAAAACCTTTACGGTCCTCCTTCTATTATTCTCAAGATGACAATCCCTATACTTGTTTATTTTCCTTGAATAGTTAGACTACATTAAGTGAATGAACATTCTCTTGTTTCCTTTATAGTTATAAAACAGTGGATAATAACCATGTCTGAGGTATTTTTACTTATTTTTAAGTACCTCTTTCCGTAGTTCTATGATACCAAGAATGTGTTTGCTTCAGCTTTTAAAGAAATTAATGTGATAGTTCTTACTCCTTTACTTTTGCATGTTCTTGATGCTGGGGATTTATATCAGTGTTGATACTGGCACCCTTACATCTTCCAGTCGTGCAGCCATTTTCTCTGGTTTCTCTCCAGGGTAACCTCTCACTCACCCGCAAACTGACTTCTTCTAGAAGACTAGTCTGTCTTACTCTAGTCCTAACACTTGTTAGTGTTCATTTTTCCAGTAAGATCCTCTAAATTTTCAAAACATACACGACATTTTTGAGCTACTTTGAAATGTGCTCCAGTATTAAGGAAAGGGGCTGCCTAAATGCCTTTATACCCAGTGTTCAAGTTGCTCTGTCACTTCTGCTTTATTCCCTACAGTCAGAATAACTGAAACACAATGTTGACATATACCTTTTTTTATTGGTGTGTAATAGGGATTTTTTTTTTTTTCCATAAATTTCATTTGTGAAATATATCAGAAAATACTTTGAATATTTGAATGATTATTTGCTATGAACCTTTATCTCTTAGGAAATGAATAATATCATATGAATTATTTCTATTTCAACTATACTTATTCTTTATTTTTTCATTAAGAATATTTACACACACACATACACACAAATCGGTATAAATAATTTAAATGCTACAACTATCATGAATACTGACATTGGGACAGGAAAATGTATGACATCTGGAAGTCAGTACCACTGGAACTATTGAGTATGATAATTCAATAATGCCCTTGCTGAAAGACAAAATATAGCAAAAATATAACATGATGCTTACAAAATTTACGTAAAAATACATGTGTCTGTGCGTAAACTATGATGTTTAATAATATCTCCCGATCTTCACTTTCACTTATTGAACTAAAACTGAAAATCGGTATGCAAGGTTAGTTGAACATAGCTTTGTTAAAAGAATCTTTTCAAACTACTATACTGTTTTAGATATTTTTCTCTGGAGATCTCAGTAACACTTCTCCAAGGTAGGGATTGATATTTACATCTTAAAGGGAGAAGAGGTGAAGATCAGAAAGGTTAAAAGCCTGCCTGAGGTAGTAGAGTTGGTCGATTGCAAACCTGGGATTGAACTCTACAGATCAGAGTTGCCATCCCTGTGCACCATTTCCTACTGGAAAACAGCTTCCTACTGAAAAAAGCTCTCAAAAACATCATCTCTCTTCCCCCCAAAACAGAACCACCAATACCCCCCCTGAACTCCTATGAATCTCAAGATAGTTTTTCTGCTCCCAGAATTGATTCATGTTAAGTCTATAACAATGAACAAATGAAGGAGTCCGTAAAACAAGTATGAATCTTAGCTAAGAAATAGAAATGAACTGATAAATAAATAATAACAAATATTTATGTGAACTTCAATTATGAATAAGAAACTGCTGTGAAGCTAGACTTACAAAAAAGGAGGGAAGGAGATGAAATGTAATTAGGAGTCCTCTCTACTTTCTCTAAGACAGAAAAATTGCTGAAGGAAAGAACAGCATCAGGAAAGGAGTCAGAATAAAATGCTGAGGATGAAGAAAGAAAATATATAATGAAGCAGTATAAAGAGCAGAAAAAAACTTGAAAAGTTCTAGTGGATTCCCATTTCCTCATAGGACCTAAATCAAATATTTTGGTGCCTCCATCCCTTTCACAGTGGGGAGTTTTTACAGGAACTCTGTACTGAATGAGTAGCACTTCTGTGCCTGGGACTTGTGTGGGTGTCACAGCCATCTCCAGGAGAAATTGTTGGACCTGGAAAATTCTGTGTGCTCGTACTGACCTCTAGTGACTATTAATAGTGTCCTCCAGTGACCATAGAGCCCAAAGTGTCCTTAGTACCCGCTTCACCTTCAAGGTCTGACCTTGGTTACCTGGTCATGCTGTTGTTATGTTTGTGATATTTTCCTGTATTATAGTTATCAAAAAGGTTGGAAATGGATGTTACGGGTATTGCCATTAGAATATTTTAAGATGCCTCTTGCTCTCTTCTCCCATGTCTGAAGCGATGGGGTGAAAACTCCAAGATCTTTGCTTGCAAGTGCTGTGGAGAGGGAAGAATCATGGTGCCTCTAAACAGTGCCACATCCTCTAAACTATATAGTTGTAAAGAATTTACAACAGAATTGTAAAGGATGTCTTGCAGCAAAGGAGGTAGTGTGAATGAATACAGAGTGCTAATGTCTATACTGATGCTCTGTCGTGGTTTAACCCCAGCTGACAACTAGAACCAGGCAGCCGCTTGCTCACCCCCACCTTTCCCCCCCACCAAGAAGGGTGGGGAGAAGAGGGGGGAAAAAAGGAAAAAAACCAAACCTTCATGAGTTGCGATAAAGACAGTTAAATAGAAACAATAACAAAAAAGGGAAAATAACAATAATAATAACAACAAAAACAGTGACACAAGTCTTTCTGCTCAGTGAAATGTCACCATCCCAAGCAGTGATTGTGGATTCCAGCCCCCCAGCTAACTCCGATTTATATAGCGAGCATGATGTCTATGGCATGGAATATTTCATTGGCCATTCCATTGTTCTATCTATGCATCTATGGGAAGCTGAAAAAAGTCCTTGAATAGTATAAACATCACTTAGCAACAACTAAAACCAATAGGTATTATTGCATTCCTTTCACAAAAATCACTAGAAAGAAAATAAACTCTTTCCCAGCTGAAACCAGGACACAGACATTCTGTTCTTTCAGTTATTATGATGAAAACACTTTTGTAATTCAGTCTTATTTCAAAAAGATATTTGTCTTGTGCTACTCACTTCATCATGTTTCTATGCTTCTTGCATTTGCCACATCCGTCTGAATCCTATTCGCATTTCCTGACATTTTCTATCATTATGTAATGAAACCACTTCATTTTTAATGGGGATGTGATGAAAAATTGCACAGGAAATTAATCTAACTAATGTATTAGTTTTAGCACTAGAATGTAAGTCATATTTGAAGGACGTGTAGATTCAGGGATATCTGGTTTTGTATCATCATTGAAATGTTTTAATAATTTGGTAAGCAAGCTTAGCACGTAACCATCTCAAAAGGAATAAATGTACTAGTATGTGCTGTATGTACTAGTAGGTGGTGAAGAATAAAGCAGTATCTCTTTAAGGCACGCTAAGTAAATATCGCTATCACTATATACTATCGCTACTTGGAAGAGTAGTGCAGGTAACAATAATGCTTTTCTGAATTAATCTGAGATAATAATTTCTGTGATTACCTGATAAATATCACTCCTGTCATTTTCTGGTAAATGTGTTAGTGTAAACCCTGAACATTAAGACTGATTGCTATGGTCAATAATTTAAAGGACTTACTCAGATTTCACATGTACAGCTTTCTTTTAAAAAATCAACATAGAATGAAAGCAGGTGAGGTTTTATCAAATACTCCTAATTCTTTCTGGTTATTTGTCAGGAAACACCGACAGAACAGCACCTTTTACTTTATTTGACTTTTCAGATATGAAATCAGCAAGAAATCTGAAATTAGGTAGCATTCAAAACATTTTTGCTCTTATCATAAAAATGTTGAATTTCAAAACATAAATTATACCAATGTCTTTATCTTGTTTAGTGATCTCTGGTGATCTTTTAATTGGTCCTTCTCTTATCTATATCTGTGTATCCATCTTAGGACTGTACTTTATTCACTATACATGTAAGATTGTAGACACATATGTATATTCACACACAAATTCCTTTTCAGGAAAAGAAATACTGAGTCACAGAAACAGAGCAGGAAAGCCAGAATATATTTACATTATAAGATGAAAAATTTGATTATGCTGGGTTAAGTCTGGTTATTTGTAAAATGTTTTAATATGTTTTAAAAATATTTTTATATGCTTTCGTTTTTATAATCTATGTGACTTAGATGTGAGTCATAAAAAGCTTATGATGATAAAGTTACCATTTAATATATAGTAGTGCTCAAAATCAATATAACGATTATCATCACAGAGAAAACTGTACATAACATAAGGAAAAATAAACTGTAATCAGTGTTTTCAGGAAACCGTTTGTAAGAACCCTTTACCTGGGTACTTAAACCTAGCAATTGACACACTTTGCATCTAAATCATTCACCTTATTGTACTTCTCTTCAAGACATCATTTACTACAAGATGCAACCAGTCTCTTCCAAGACCTGTTACAATCTCCAGGACCAGGAGATACAAAAGGCAGCTCAAGTCAACAAGACCTACCTGTAAGCTCTTAGAACTGTATGTATGTAAATTAAAAGACATGGGTGTTCAGTTTTCCCATCTGCCGGTTGTGGCATATGACCGCAGATAAGATATGACTTAAGAAAATGATGGATTTTGTCTGACCATATGTGGAAACCTTTCCCATAGCCTTGGACTCCAGTTAATAGGTGTGAATATACACTTTTAATAAGCATTGCACCTCATTCTAATACAGAGTGTTGAATGTGGGAGTCTAAATCATGCCTTTCACATATCTACAGTCAGTTTCTTTCTATAAAGAATGAAAATAGCCAATAGCACCAACTGTGATATGTATACCTATGTTATAAAGAGGTAAGAGATTAATTCTGTTTTAAGATTTTGTTTTGTTTTGTTTTTCTGTGAAATGAGATGGTAATATTCCCCTCCCACTTTTCTTTGTCCTGGACAATTAATGCAAAACTACCATTTGACATGTATGGTCACAGCATTCCACAGAAGGTAATGCCAACATTGACTGGTCTCAGAAATTAAAACATAGAAACACAAATTTGAAAATAATTCAAATATCTTTTTTTTCATTATTTATTTCAGTCCGTATTTTCTGAAATGTAAGGGTGTTTTTCAAAGGGTATAGGTTATGATATAAAGTATTACTTGGACATTTTCACACTGAGAAGGACAAATTATGTAGATTATATTTATCAATAATAAGCTCAGAATTTTTTTTACACTGACATTGATAGTTGGGAAGCTATGCCTGTAAAATTATTTTATACATTTATTTTGCACGAATTATACAGCTAAAATTAACATAACCTTAGATACATTTTTCCTCTGTCTATAATGCAAAGTCTCATAAATATTTGATTTAGAATGAAAAATAAATATTACTATTACTAATGCCAGTGGTCAGAAATCCTCATTAGGAATGGGAAAAAGGTGAACCAGGAAGACATCTCTACATCTTTTCATACAGGGATTCTTTAAGATAGAAGAAATAAAGCAGACGTCCAAGCCAGAGGAAGGAATTCAAACATAGAATTGATACATCTTCCACTTTGCTCAGGTTCATATTTAAACAATGACAGCCAGGTACTGCTCTTAACACAATGGGGAAAGGTTCCGCATTATGACACTGTGATATAATTGTGAACAAAAACAGTTTGTGAAAAATACAGTTACATGACCACACAGTAAGCAACAAATCTAAGTGGGAGACTAGAGAGCCGCATTCTCTCCAACGAAATGCCAGCGAGTCATGGGTAAAATTGCTCAGAGACTTTAAAGAGATGCCTTATTACTTTGCATTCTCATTAGTATTTATCTTACCTAATTGGAATTAAGTCCTCCAAGGCAGGGAGTAATATTAACTCACTGTAAATATTCTGATAGAACAGGATCCCAACCTCCATTAGTACATCTCAGTGCTATGTGAGTATACATGACATTGTAGACGCAAAAAGAGATATGTCATTTGATTACTTTGCATCTATTATGAACTTATGTTAAAAAGAAAAAAAAGGTCTCTAAGAGTTTTCTGATGACTAAGCTTTCTTCTCTCCAGTTGTCCTCACAGAGAAAGTGGTTCTTTATGACCTTTCACTTAATACAACTGATACTCAAAAAGCCAAGAGTATTTATGATGTAAAACTTACAGGAAGTTTCCTACAAAACACAAAGAAATAAATCCTTCTCTCTATGAAATTCTCTGCCGCCTTATGCTTTTTAAGCTTTCTAATTTTAAGAACTTCATTCTTGTCCCAGTCAATATATTGGTGAATTTAAACTGCAGTCCTTCACTGGGTCTACACAAGAAATCAAGACTCAGCTAGTTATTTGAAGCTTTCCTTCTCAGTCATCACTGGTCTCCAAATAGATCAGTTATCACCTCAATTACTGAGATTCAATCTGTTTTACTTCACTTACTCTCTTCATTTATCCTTTAGTGTAAAATCACTATTTCATCGCTGAATATGAATAACCACAATTGTTAAGTGCAGATGATGTGCCACACATTTAATTCTTAATCAGTATTGTTGTGCCCAATATTGTGTTTAGCAAAACCTCACTAATCAATGAGCCAGCAACCACTGTAAGAGAATCAGAACCATCTCATAGGCCTCAGTAAAGATTCATGTTATTAGAACTCTTTGATTTTAATAAACATTATAAAGTAGCTCACTGTTTTTCTCAAATTTAGAATTATAGAATAACTAAAAATGCATCTTTTTAAAATAAACAACAAACAATAGGCCTTAGGATTTGCAATCTTTGCTTCGTGTATTTTGCTTTTATCTTCAGCCTCTTTATTCCACAAACTCACTAACCTGCTGAGTTCAGATTGTTTTATTTGTCTAGCTTCCTTCCAAACCAGGCTAGGATGACTGTATGTTTTTAGAGTTTAAATTCTTGGGATGATTTACTGAGTTGAATAAACCCTCTTCAACTGACCATTAACTCACTTTCTTTTGCTCAGAACTTTTCTTTCTGCATTTAAAATTGTGATTCAAAACAACCGAAACAGCTGCTAGGACTTCCCAGGATCTTGAGCTCCCTCTTGTCTCACCAGCTTTCCTAATGACTCGAGTCTGGATTATCCTGAAGTACATTTCTTTCATATGCCTGCAGGGAAAATCTAAGATAGTTTTGCCCTCATGCACATCACCCAAAGTTCCCACTTGTTCACAGATCTTACGAGCTCTTCTTACTGCTCTTTTAAAAAGAAACTACAAAAATCTGTGAGGCATATTGAGCAAATTTCCCTGCCCAAATGTAAAAAAAGTCCCTGCTTTTCTTCCAGATCTTTTTCTCATTACCATCTTACCTCCTTTCCATATCAGAATCAATGGTTCCCTCCTGGCTAATTGGACACATCAGTATTTCGTTTCCTCACCCTTACCACCAATAGTTTCCTGCTTCATCTAACAATAAACACAACAAGCAATGCATATGCTTGCAAGTGCCTGTTATTTGATAATCCTTTTTTTAGGATTATCCTATTTTTTTTTTCTTATGGCTCCAACTGTAGAGTTCCTGAGATAGTTTTAGTCTCCTGGGTTACTGAGCTATTAACCCAAGTCAATATGAAGCTGGTAGGAGTTACGGATCATTGATAACTTATAGTATCAAACTCTGCTAAAATGTTATCATGTGGGCAACTCCACTGAAGTCGGTGAGACATACATGCTAAAATTTAAGTATGTGCTAAAATATTTTATTAAATGAGGGCTTATACATGGTGGGGGAGGGAGTGTTAGCATATTAAAAAGTTTGTCAAGTTACCAAATATACCACTTTCCAATACAATCTTCCTGATGTAATTAATAGAGAAAACAACTCTGCAGTCATAAGTTTTGAAATAATCCAAGATGGGCTTGCAAGTATTGAAGTAAAAATTATGTATAGTTCATCTTTGGAAATTGCAAGAGTTGACAAAGGGCAAATTAATTTAAAACATACATTAATATACTATAAGGCATCCTTGACTGCAATTCTTTTAAGAATGCTTATAGAGTCTCATTAGCAGTAAACAGACAGGCATAGTTGCATGAAAGAAAATTTGACTAATTCTACTGAGCACAAGAGAGGTTAGCTTCCATTTGCAACTGACTGTGTGTCCCTAACCCTGGTAGGGTTTTCTGTGGAAATGGAAACCTCTCAAAATTCTGTTCTCTCCTTTCAGTTTCACACACAGGCCTGAGGAATATTCAGGCAATCCAAATATATAAACTAGCTAAATGCCACTGGCTCAAAACATGTCTCCCTAACTGAAGATAACGCTTTTAAACTAAAAGAGGATAGACGTAGATTAGATATTAGGATTAGAAATTCTTTAGTGTTTGGGTGGTAAAACACTGGCACAAGTTGCCCAGAGAAGTTGTAGGTGCCCCATCCCTGGAAACATTCAAAGCCAAGCTGGATGGGGCTTTGAACAGCCTGGTCTAGTGGGAGGTGTCCCTGCCCAGGGCAAGGGGGTTGGAACTAGATAATCTTTAAGATCGCTTCTAACCTAAACCATTTTATGATTCTATGATGATGTGAGCAATAAAGTGGACACAATCATGTCAAAGCCAGTTGTGTAATTATATGTTTGTACAATACATTACACTTAATATAAACTCCCAAAGTACTTGAAATCAGCTCACGTTGTTAAAATATATCTGAGACAGAAGGAATGTATGCCAAAATAAATAATTGCATATATTTTCCAGTTTACTTAAATAGTCAGTATAAATATCACCATCTACTGGCAGAAGAAAATATCTAGCAGTGTTCACAAGTTTGTAGAATCAATAAAGTTAAAGACACAAATGGATTCCAGTTTACAAAGGTCTTAAAAATCTGCAGAAATACCATTAACTTCTCTCCTTCCTGGCAATGTCAACATATTTTTCCCAAGTTGCTACATGGAGCTAGGAGTGTCTTGCTGAGCAGCTTCACACACTTCAGTAAAACTACCCTGTGTGACGAAGATGCTCATCCTCATTTAAGATGAATAATCTTACTTTGATTTTACAGTATGCTGTTTCATATTCACTATGCTCTCTGATCCACATGAAAAGAACTTCATTTTATTGTCGTGGTTTATTTTTATAGTGATATTGGTTGCAAAGCATTCCTCGTATTACTGTGAACTTTTATTATTTCCTGTTGGTTTTTTTTTTCACAGGTAAGTATATCTCTAACTTTGATGTGGAAATATTGCTGACAAAAGAATTCTGTTTTTTCAAATGTGAGCCTAGTTTGCTTGGTAATGGAAATAGGGGTAACATGTTAAAAGAGTGATAGCGTGGGCTTTTATTTGCCTTTTTGTATCCAAGTCCTTAATATACTTCATTGTGTGTTCAGGTTTTTTGTGTAAACCTGAAGGCTAAGCTTTTAGTAATTTTGATAAAAGCTTAGAGTTTCTTGTTCTTAGTTGCCTTCAGGAACCGAAGCTTTAAGCAAAACATTAAATAGCACAAGTCTTGTCATGAAATTGTGAGTGTTTGCAAGACTGAGATTGCAGAAATCAAATCTTGACCTGATTTGAGCTTAGACAGCTAAAATAGTGAATAGAAAGATATGAAGAGAAAAGAAATAGCAGAGTGTTATCACAGTTTGGATAACAGGAGATCAGAAAGAAACAAAGGAAAAAACTAAAATCATGAGTGTTGCAATAAAGGAATGGAAATACTGAATGTGGAAAACAGAGATAGTGGCGTGGATTTTAGAGGAAAGATCAATAACTTGGGAGAAATAAAAACGTCCTCTCTGGAAGGAAAAAAGAGAAACCAGGGAGTGCAATGTCATGAAATTTAGAAAAGATTAGGGTGTTGAGGTAAAAGTATTGATGGACCCTGAAAGACTAGAAGGAGTAAAGATAAGGTAGAAGATAAGAAACTGGACCAGAATCTCCAGATCACTATAGATTTGAGCAAGATTCCTTTAAAGAGAGGAAACAGCTGAGAAGACATATTTGAAATAAGACAATAATGCATCTTGTTCCTGCGTTATTACAGACTCAGGTCTTCTAACTGTTTTAATACCATAAACTAGTCAGTTCATACTAGAAGACATCCTAGCAAAGAGTAGGATCCGGTGTTGCTGTTGCCACCATGCTGCTGATCAGGGAGCACTACTGGAAGATAGGTGGCTCAGCAAAATCTCTGCTTTAAACAGAGATAATTATGAAGGAGATTTGAGGTGGAATCTTCAAGGACAGTAACATAAGCAGTAGCTCTTTGCACTGTGGGTTTAAGAAATGGCATGGTCTGTAGATAGTAGGTAAGTAGTGAGCTGAAAGTTAAAGCTTTCAGAAAGATTTGTAAAAAGATGTCAGCAGTTCAGAAGGGCTGAAGGGAGCAGAAATAACAAGGCTTTTCTTTTTATGCAATTAATTACCCTTAAATTGCAAAGCCACTTTTCTGCAAATTTGAACCTCGCCTTTAATGCTTTCAAATACAGAGCACACAGCTTGTGTTGAAGGGAAATAATAAGCAGAGCCAAATGCTTGTGCTTGGCATTCATCTTAAGGTGATGTCTTAAGGCATTGGTACAGAGTAGATTTCTGCAGCTCTAAGACCTCACTTATTTCTCCGTGTTGTTGGATACACATTGTCCTCTTCTGCTTTCTACTTCCTCCCCCTCATTCTTTTGGTAACCATCTCTATTTTTGCTTCTTTAGCCAGAGGAGCACTTTGGAACAACGTCAGAACTTGTAACAGTTTCCTCCTGACAGTGTCTGGAAAAGGAAAAATAACCAACACATTTTGTTCTTTCAAACAAATCTTCTGTTCTACATTACTCAAAACATTGAAGATCATCATCTTTCTATCAGTTAGCTACCGATGCTGTCTAATTTTATTTACAAAACTGTCTTTGAGAAAACAAGAATGTGAAAATACTCATCACAATCCCAGCTTGATGCCTAAGGTAACTGGCAAATAAAGTATCATTCCTTACAAAGCAGAGCAGGGGAAAGAATTCAGCATCTCATGCATTAAAAGCCACCTTTTCACTATTTCAGCAAAGTGATATTGGATATAGAAGTCAGAAAAAAAGACCACTAGAAATCTGAATTCTTAATTTTCCAGCTATAGAGTGAAAACATCATAAAAAACATGGTTATGTTCAGGGCACAATTCTACACAATACCAACAGACTCCTGGGGCCTTACTCTGACTCTTTAAGGATAAGCCATTCTTTCTGCAGCACATGAATCGGATCCCCTAGCACATTTCCATACTACCCCTGACAACAGGCAATCAGTTCTGATATCTAGTTCACTGATTAGGACTGAAGTACAGAAGTGGTCCACATCACCTTGAATTTACGTTGTAACCCATGACCCTATAGGTACCTATACCCTAGGTCCTGCCCCATGCTCTCATTGCAGTCTGGAATGAATCAACTCATTTTCCAGCCAGAGAACTCCAGGCTTAAGGTGGAAGACATTCACACCTGAATTTTGCCAGTAGGTTTCAACATAACTTACTTATGCTATTTTGGCTCTAAGAAATTCATCCAAAACTCTTACACAAAGGTAGTTCTGATATTTAGCTATCTGGCTTTATAAATCAGTAATATAGACAGGAATATCTTGGACTATCACCTTAGAATCCTTCTATAGTGAGTGGAGACAAACAGGGATTTTTAGGGTTCAATTCACCTGAGTTGTTTCAGATTTCTAAGTCATGATGAAATGAATCATGTTCCTCAAGTGGCTGTTTTTCTTCCCTGACTATAAAAAGTCACCATGTTGCCTAGCTCAGACAAATACATCCGTATTAAAGAAGAATGTTTCAAGTTAGGTGAGATTAATCTCACACATGGAGGCTAAAGATTAGCTTTAAAAGTATATAAGTGGCTTACAATGTCGACAGGCATCATAGTGTGACTTTCCAATATATTTAGATGTTTTGGCAGTTTTCAAAACCTCACGAGCTGCCTATCTGTGATCTTTGGTACTTACATACTCCTACCAGGTTTCCCTGTGGAAATTCCCCATGGAAATATTCTCACAGGAAGGTCAAATGAAGCTGATTATCCTTGAAACCAAAGCAAAGCAAAACAAAGAACCTCACCATCATACCCACAAAGACAAAGAAATACTCTCAAAGCTGGGCTACCAACCCTATCCAAACCATAAGATGCTCGGTAGCTGTTAGGATCAAACCTTCATACCACCAGTGGTTGTCCAAAAATCTAAAAATTGAGGGTTCCTTTCTGATTACAATCCTCTTCAAGTCAAACTGAGAAATATGCTCCCTAAGCAAGAGAGCAAGACATTTTCCCATAAACACTTTTTGTGCCCACAATTTCCCAATCCTAAGAGTAACCAAAAACGGTCCTGCAAAATCTGGGAGAACTAGGACAAAGGCGATATTATGTATTTCATACTATAACTTACTTATCTTTTCTAATATAGCACAGAAATGCAAATAAACAAAAAGCCCATCTACTTTAGTTGATAAATAAATAAATTATGTATTCCAAAAAATATGTTTCAAATGATGAAAGAAATAGCTGTCAAGAATATATCAATACTTATTTGAACAGCAGCATACGAGTGCTATAAAATCAGCCACAAACATGTTCTTCTAGCAATTACAATGCTTTTTTGGTTGGTTGGTTGGTTGGTTGGTTTTGGTTTTAAAGACTCAAACCTCTTGTTGTTTTATCAGGAAAATATCCAACACCACTAAAACCAGGAAAATATTTCTGTAGTATTCCAGAAATACATTATTTTCTTTAGTACACAAACAAACAGATATGTCAAGTGGCTACCCTGTACGTTTTCTAACACTAGATTCTCTGGAAGCTCCTTAGATGCTGTAGAATTTCAGACTCCTTCGCCAATGTTAATCGACCAATACAATAATTGGAAGACATAGAAAAGGGCTATTCCAGATGTTTCTATTGACTATAATATACAGTCATAATCATTTCACTCACAGAACAATGCCATTTTAGTTGTTTTGTACTACTTAAAAGTTCAAAATAAATTTGTAAATATGACATTACTCTGCTCATTCTTCTAACTGCAGTCATAGTAAGTTAATCATTCAGTGTGATATGGAAAATATTAACTAATGTCCACTTGACATTACTGCTTGACATTACTGTCAGTTGTGTGTCATTGATATTCTTAATAAGTGCTACGAAAGGCTGGCTGAATGGCCATTAATGGCCTTCAAAGATATAGAGGAAAAAAATGGCTGCTTGTACACAGTTCTGCCAATAGGAAATCTGTATTTATACAGCTAAAGACTGTAATTTATCTGCAAGGGAGAGGGAGGGTTATCGAAAGTAACACACCACTGTTACATTGGGGGATATTATATGACATTTTCTATATGTTTTATTGGCAATTACATCTATAAAACTTGTGATAGGAAGAAATGGCTTTACTGCAATTAGCACAAGCATACCCGCATGCACACTCGAATCCTATAAATTCTTAAGATCAGAGTTTCAAATTTGACACCATTTTCCATAAAAGCTTAGTTATTTCTGTCAGATTCTCCCAACACTTGTGAGCTTTTCAGGTTATGACTTTTGCACAGTGTTAAAAAGCTCCTCTGTTATAAAAAGAATAAAGGTTTTGATGATTAATTACCAGTAGTCACCTGCTGTATTACTATCTGGATGAGAACATTAACATGGCAATCATCACTGCAGTCTTCTGAATAAAATAACCATAAAATGCATGAAATCAGACATGCACAGAGTGAATCACCAGTGGAAATGTATGTCTATTGGCTCTGTGAGGCATATGATCAAAAGGATGATCTAGACAGAGCCACCAACTCAACAGAGTTCAGTTTTCAGCTAGAAAATCCAATGACCTGGATGAGGGGATAGAGTGCACCCTCAGCAAGTTTGCTGACGACACAAAGCTGGGAGGGGTGGCTGACACCCCGGAAGGCTGTGCCGCCATCCAGAGAGACCTGGACAGGCTGGAGAGCTGGGCGGAGAGGAACCTCATGAAATTCAGTAAGGGCAAGTGTAGGGTGCTGCACCTGGGGAGGAATAACCCCCTGCACCAGGACAGGTTGGGAGCTGACCTGCTGGAGAGCAGCTCTGAGGAAAGGGACCTGGGAGTCCTGGTGGACAACAGGATGACCATGAGCCAGCAATGTGCCCTGGTGGCCAAGAAGGCCAATGGCATCCTGGGGGGCATCAAGAAGAGTGTGGCCAGCAGGTGGAGGGAGGTCATCCTCCCCCTCTACTCTGCCTTGGTGAGGCCCCACCTGGAGTACTGTGTCCAGTTCTGGGCTCCCCAGCTCAAGAGGGACAAGGAATTGCTGGAGAGGGTGCAGCATAGGGCTACTAAGATGATTAAGGGACTGGAACACCTCTCCTATGAAGATAGACTAAGGGAATTAGGTCTCTTTAGCCTGGAAAAGAGGCGTCTGAGGGGGGACCTAATTAACACTTATAAATACTTGAAGGGTGGGTGTCAGGAGGATGGGGCCAGGCTCTTTTCAGTGGTGCCCAGTGATAGGACAAGGGGTAACGGGCACAAACTTGAGCATAGGAAGTTCCACCTAAACATGAGGAGGAACTTCTTTACCTTGAGGGTGGCAGAGCACTGGAACAAGCTGCCCAGGGAGGTGGTGGAGTCTCCGTCTCTGGAGACATTCAAAACCCGCCTGGACGCGTTCCTGTGTAACCTGCTCTAAGGTGACCCTGCTCTGGCAGGGGGGTTGGACGAGATGATCTCCAGAGGTCCCTTCCAACCCTATGATTCTATGATTCTATGATTCTATGAAAAGTGAAAAAACCACATGTGCATGGACTGAAGAATGACAAAGGAGCTAAACCTGTAGAGACAGAAAGCCAAATTATAACATTCTCATAAAGGTGTAACCACCTGACAATCAGGGTTTTGTCTGCTGAGACTGCATCAAAGACTCTAAAAAACCAACCAACTAAAAATGGTCAAAATGAGCTAATGTGTTAATTGTCGTGGGGATTGAGGCAAAAGCTACAGTAATTGCAGAGAAAGCTAAGAAACAACCTTTGTAGCTACAAGAGATCTGTGCCATCTTTTTGTTGAGTTCCAAGGTACTTAATAACTGAATCCTGAAATCTGGCCCTTTGGCTGCAGAAATGGGTTCTCTTGGCTGATGCATTTCCCTCCAGCTGAATTGCAAACTATTTAAACTTTGCCCTTTCTTGTACATCACTACCTTTTCAGCCAGATTTTGCACCTGGGACAAAAGTAGCAGATAATCACAGAGACTGTTGAAAAGTGAGTTCACATTATGAGCAAAGTCTTGTGCTATGACTGCCAGGAGATGACAAAGTGGGCAGGGCAAGAGGAGGGAGAGCTGGGACCAAGGATCTTCTGTCTATAGGACCCACTCAAATACACTTCTCCTTTTGACTGCAGTGGGCAAAGTATTAACTTCCTTAGAAGACCTTTTGACTGCAGTGGGCAAAGTATTAACTTCCTTAGAAGAAGGTTTGACCATTGGGGTGTATGAATAGTGTTCAAAAGGCAGAGAAAACCTTTATATTGCAACTAAGACTGTCATCACAGAAAACACCATGTTTATTATGTTGCAAAGGCAAATTTTTTAGAATGAACTAAGTATATTTTTGCATCCTTTCAAAAACATGCTGGTGTAGTTGGGGCTTTTTTTCCCCCTTTTTTCCACAAGACCTTGCTTCATTCAACAGATGGGGTGGGTAGGATGTAGGGAATGACCAGCTGTTCACTTTTGCTGTATATCCTCTTATGCTCATCACTTACCGTGTGACCTTTACCTTACATACCATACATCATCCAAACTATGAGCTGAGTTCTGAATAAATATTTGCTTCCTAAGTCTTATTATAGTTATACTACAGCCATGCAATCTCAAGTTACCTTGTCTATCATTACATCTCCCCTATGAAGAAAAAAACCCACTTTTTTGATCATTACTTTATGCTAGGGGAGCCAGAGACAAGGAAGCTTGGCAGGACTCACGCGAGGAAACAATCTTGAGGCCAGAATTGCAAAGAAGGAATAGGAAGTATTTTTCCTATTTTATGAAATGTCAAAAATGTTTTCACTGCTTCACTGAAATGGTTTTGGGCACTTTCTTGGGGGTTGGGTGGGGAAGAGATTTTGAGAATGAGAGGGAGGGAGAGAAAGTTAGAAATAGCCAAAAGCTTCATGACTAACCCTTCTTTAGATACAGGGGGGGCAAGTTTAACCCCTCACATCTTCTAAGCCTCCAAGTAAGAAATAGTTAAATGTGTTAAGTAACAATTAAATATTGATTTACAGTGTGGAAGAACCCAGTTTTAGACACTGTGTTCCCATGGTGTGCTATTTCCTTTCATGTCTCACGTGGACATTTATCTTGTACCTGAGAAAACTTCTTCTCAAAAGCTGCACTGAAGCCTAGTCATTCTTACAAAAAGTTTCATACTAAGAAAAAAAATTCACAGCAAACTCTGCTTGTGAGCAGTACGTCATGGAGCTCTTCATCCATTCACACAGCCCTGCCAGAGGTGTTGAGTGGAAGAGCTCAATTGGCAACAGAAAGGTCTTGAACAAAGACACTTTTCATGTGATAGTACACAAAATATTCAACAGTGATTCACGTGGAATGATTAGACTGCTTTGTGGTTGCCTGTGGAGCTGTAGCAATTGTGATTGGTGTGGACTGAGGAAACAACAGATCCAGATAAGATACAGGCAGTAGCACAGTGTGGAAGATTTTGCTTCAGCCCACACACCTGAAACCAAAGTCATTCCTTTTTCCCTTTGTCCCAGCTACACGTGGCATCAGTACCAAGCTCAGGATTCAGGTAATTTCATTTTGCCTTTGAGGAAAATAGGTGCACTTTGCTATCCTTATATATTTCCACATGGTTAATAGATGCTCTGAATCTTACTTTCAGCTTTTGTATACAGGGCACATAAACTGTTGTTCCTGTTTAATATTAGTTTGAGGTTAAAAAAAAAAGCAACTTTTAGATTTGGTGTGCAAGGTATAATGAAAAAACGCCACTGAACAGAGATCTAAATAGCAAGACTTGTGTTCACAGTTTTGACAGCAAATCTATGCTGAACACGGAGGAAAACAGATTGGGTAGGTCTTGTTCAACTCTTCTTATGTCCAGATCCCCAGGTGCTTACACAGGTTTGAGTTTTCAGCAAAGTTTAATTGACATTTAATTGAATTCTTGGGAGGTTTGCGTCTCCTGAGATTACAGAATTCATCCATGAAGTACTAAGGCACATGCTTAATTTTTAAATCTAGCTGTCTTCAGCAAAACAGTCCACTGATAACTGGATTTGAGCTCATGCTTAAAATTAAGAATATGCTGAAATGGCCCATATGAGAATTATACTACAAAGCACTGTCTGAAAGCATGAAAAGCAATTACAAATTAGTGGATTATTCTTGCACAATCATTTTCTTGGTTTCTGAGTCACTTAGGGCAAGGTCTCAGTGTGGTATCATTGAAGAAAGTATTTAGTTAAAATTATTCTAACAATCTATTTTTGTAATTTATACATTTATCTGCAAACAAATATATATATTGATCCTACAATCAATCACTTTTTAGCACGTCACTAAGTCTATCAGTCCATAGTACATACATACACATATACATAAATATATATATATAAAAACTTCCATTTTAGCACACTAAAACAATATAGCATAAACAGACACTGCCCAAGCATCCATCCATAGGGGCCACCTCATTATTTCTCTGACTCCACAGGAAAGCGTTAGAACCAGAAGCCAAGGTATGTCTAAGCCCCTGAGAGACAAAAGCTGGTTCCTCACTTCAACAGAGGCAGAGGACCATCATTCCCTTCCCCAGTGGAGACACCAAAGCAGAAAGCATAGTATTTTAGGCCCACGGAAGTTAATCAAGCTTAGAAGTATTAGAATAAACTTTCGTCTAGCTGCCCTAAATTTCACACTGTTCACAGAACTAAGTTTAAATACTGACTTCCAAACTTAGTCACATTTCCATTTTATGTCAGTCTATTGAACCCAGTGACTGGGATGTTATCACAATGGCAACACCAAATTCAGATAGTAATAATTAGAACTGAGAGAGTACGTGGAAAAAATGAGTATATTTTAAAACTATTTTTGATTTTACAGAATTCATATGCTTTAGACTTTGGGTTCTATAGCTATTCAGGCATTTAAAGTTTTTACAGACACTTGTTAACAGAAAGACAGAGCTCATCTCCAAAGCTCAAGTCATGAATGAGAAATATTTCAACTTGCATAGTCAGTCACACAGCGGAAAGCGGATACTTTGTTAGCTTCCATATGCCATTGATTTTGCTCTCTTATGGACTGTCTTCTAACTAATTAATATATTTATCTAACTGATTTACAGAGACCTTTGACTGCAAGCACTTATTTATGTGCTTATATAACAGCACATAAATAGTTCTGTCACAATAAATTTGACTTAACACAAACCTAGAATTAAACGTAAAGTGTTCACAGAATCAAAATAGAATAATTTCACTATTATACTTATTCATGAGTATACAATAGCAGAAATTGTAAACTAAGATTATTTTCATTAAAAATACTTGAACCAAAGTAGTGGTAGACTTTTGTCTACAAACAACTCAATACAGAACTTAAAGTCTAGTTTTGAACTATTTTGAAGTCTTACTGATCTGTTTGCAGCTAGTGTGGTGCTAATAAAAATTCAAATTATAAGGATAAATTATTGTGCAGAACTTATTTTTTGGTCTTATCAGCATGCATCATGAAAACTTATGCATACAAACATCTAGCACAAAATGTATTTAGTCCTTTGGAAAGCAATTATGAATTCAAAATTTCTTATATCAGCTTTTAATTAAAACACCTTCATTTCTTCATAAATCTTTTGGGGAAAAAAAACCCAACAAAAATGGTCATAAACCTTAATAGTCAGGATAAAGCTTTCAAAGCAAGTAAAAAAATCCAAGTTGAATTCTGGAATGCTACCTTTTTTTCTCAACTTGGAAAACATTCATAGAGGGAAAATTCAGAAAAAAAATGTACACATTTCCAGAGCTGTAAAATTATGTATGAACTGCAGCATTTTTGTTTCCCAAATCAAATCCTGCAGGTGGATTATTGATTCATCAGTTTTACCATGGGCAGTGGTTCTTAAATATTTCAATTACAGGATAAAAATGAAGATAGTTACTTTCAATGAAAAAAGCTACAGCTGTGATTGGATATACATTTCTCTAGCATATTCTGTCAGTTTTAGGAAAGGGAAGAAAGGATGATGCTAGCTCATGCCCTGACAAATACACAACTATAGCAAAGAAAAGAGCATGTACAAGAATATATGTGCATATTTGGGTGGATGTGTCTCAGAGCCTTGGCTTTTACCTAGCCAGCCTGAAGCACTTTAATGGAACATAACTTCCACTTCCTAAAGTTCAAGAGGCTTTAAAGGCTTCCTAAATTAGGCAGCCAAAATCATTAATCTCCTTAGAAAATCTTGGCAAAACACTGAATTCATATTGACACAAGGACTAGGAGGTAGCAGACTCAATTAATTAAACCATTTCTCTCCTCTGATGGCTTTGCTCTTTCTCTCTGAAATCACCAGGGTAACACTGACTTTATCGCAAGAGCAGAGAAAGAGCTAATGTTTTAGGATGGGAAGAAACAGGTATTGATAAAACAAGTACTGAGTCAAACCTGAATCCAAACATGAACTCGGTCTCCTTTCCAGGCTCAGGTGAGCTGAAGTCCTTCTCCTGAACGTAACGCTGATAGTCCAATGTGTACTGCTGGAAAGCCCAGGATGCCACACGTGGAGCATCATCGCAGACCCAGACTCAGCTGTGACAGTGGAAGAGGTTAATGTCCTCACCTGCTCACAACCATCCTTTGCTAAGGTAGGAGTGGTTCACTTAACAAAGCAAGCTGTTACAAGGGAGTGTGATATCATGGAGGAGACCGTGTGGCACTGCTCTGACTTCCAGTACCTTGAAGACACAGCAGACAGCTTGCTTCTTAATGGTACTGTTAATTACCTTATGGAGAAGGCAATCAGTGATTATAATGTACCTGTTATTCATCAGATATTACAATGGCTTGTGCCAAAATGCCCACAGATAAAATAAGGGTCCTTTTTCAACATTTACTTTATAGCCTATAAGAAATGATTGGACAGGACAAGTACAATTCAGTTTCCACAGACACATTCAGGGCATTTTTTCACTCACAATATAGCTGTTTCTTACACCTATTTACTAAGAAACTGCGCTCTGCACATAATCCCAGCAGGACAAGTAAGCTCCTAAAGCAAGAATGGCCATATTTGACCGTTTTCATTTCTTTACATCACTAGTTTTATGGTCTATAACCTTCATAGCATTTTGCTTTCACACTATCACACACTATTTCAAACAGAACCTGAACAAATGCTTAAGCCCAGAGACTGAGTGAGGTTTCTAGCCTATTTGATGCACTATATCATTAAAACGTTAAACCAGGTAGACCATTCCCTAAAGGGTATATTCTTGAGACATATTTTCTTCACAAGTTCCTTGTCTTCAGCTTTCAAGCTTCTAATGATTGAAACATTTTTAAAGTAAATAAAGAGATGCAACAGGTACCTCACCACAACAGGGCATATTTTGTAGACTGTACCTGTCCAATCCAAATAATCAGATGAGAGAATAAACAAATTTAATGGGAGAAGAAAAATATTGCAAAGAAGAAAAATATTGAAAAATATTGAAAAGATAATCAAACCCTCTTCTTTGTTGCTAGAAAGATGTCTCATCTGCACGGTTTCCCTGAGCCACACTTCCCTGGTTATTCTTTATCTGTTGATTCAGTTTACCAAAGTTTCCCCCCAGATGCTCAGATCCAAAAAAAACATAGCCATGTTAAAAGCTGAATAAAACATGCAGACAATGAAGACCGGGTTAAGTTTTATTCACTGTCTTTCTAACTATATAAACTAGGAGAGTAGGGCTCAGTGTGTGGCAACTCTGCCATGTTAAGCTTAATTAAGAGTGATTATGTTTTTCAAACACAAAGGCTTTTTAAAGGTTTAGCAATCTGGATGAGGACTGCTTATTATTATTAAGCTAGGCATGGATTTTCTGGGTTGGTATGTGGTTTTTCTCCATCTCCCAGCAGGTCATGGAGAGCACAGAATGGTAGTGGGCAACAGAGCTATGAACTCCACCACTTCTCTGCCTCCTACTGGCAACGTAATACATCATTGCGTATCTATGAATTAACAGATGTTAAATAAGCTACCATCGAGTTTCTTTTAATGAACTAAAATATTGCATCTTTTAATGAACTAAAATAAATAATAGTCAATATAAAGGTGACAGAATTCAGGTAGGCAGTGTCAAACTCTCATTGCAATCTATGTATAACCAAAAAGTCCCTTAATCTACATCTCTAACATATAGAAAATAATACTCACATCTATAACATTCATATAAAGAGGTCTAATATTTGATTCAGAATTAGTTCTGTTAAATTTTCTTGTGCTTTTTTTACACACCTCATGCTTTCAAAAGCAAACTTGAATTTCTGAAGTTGCTCAGATGTAATTTGCTCCTGATTTGTATTTAAGCTTCATCTCCATATTCATTGGATTATGACATAAAAGATTTTTGGCACCTCAGAAAATTAAGCTATACACTTAAGCATCGGTCTAATACCAAATATTAGATGATCAATCAGGAAAATGTAGGCTCCTCTCTTTATGTACAACTGTATCTATACTGTCATGTAGATAAAGTATTTGTGAGCATGTGTAGATATTTGTGTATGTATGTAATCAGCTTCTCCACCTGCAAAGTGGGGATAATTATTCTTTCTTTACAAGTATCATGAGGTTTAGCTTAATAATTTCTGGCAATTGGTGTGAGATACTCTTAATGAATAACTACATATGGTAAGTGGTAAGGTTAATTATTCCACTATGACAGAAATCAATCACTATTAAATCCTTTCTAGCTACATAATGAGGCAATCTTAAATTTTTTGATTTGGCTAAACTGACTTGACAGAGTCACATTGCTACCATATGTTGGAAACCCAGGAGACTCTCATGGAGATTACAGTTTAGCTCACAGAAAGTCCCTGTGCAGGCTCTAAAGGACTGAAGGAGACTATAAAATAAACTATGCCAATTTTAAATTCTTTTTTTTTTTTATGTTTCCATTTGAATCAGCTGTGTTACTCTAGAAGATTATTTAATACCCTAGCCATGGCATAGAATAAGCCCATGGCTTTCCTCATGATTTGTGGTTGCGATGTTAAAAATAATTATTGAAGTGCTAGCTTGAAATAACAAAAAAAAAAGTTATTTTCATACTTGACTATAATAGTACTTCTTCCACTGAAATGATTAAGATTCAGAACTTCTTGATTTTTTTTTTTGGAGTCCATTATTCATCACATTTGCCTTTGATATTTAAGTAGGCATGTAAGGAAGAACATTAAGTTCGTATGTGAGGAAGACTAGCAAATTAAGAGTGATTAGTGAGGCCAAAAAAACAAATGCTTACATCTCTCCTACACCGGCAACGTACTAGTATCTGTCTTTTATTCAAAATTCAGTTTACTGATAGTACCATTCTCTGTTAATGACATAAAACATGCAACAGTATTGAATGGTGTTCATGGATGGCTAGATGAGCAAGCCCCTTCCAAGGGTGGAACAGAGACTTTCACAAAGTGGGAAGTTCAAGCTTTCACATCATTAGTGGAGTTTTAGACCATATGCTGCCAAGCTCAAAGGTAGCCAGGCTGAGCTTTCTGTGTCAAACTCATTATCTCTCAAAACAAATGTAGTCTCATGCCTTCTGCAAACAGGAGATGAAAGTCTCAGCTTTCAGTCAAGGTCTGGTTTGTTCATAATTAGGTTCTATAACAGTGAGGAACATTGTCGTTTAAAAAAAAAACCAACCTTTTTTCCCTATTGAATCAAGGATCTTTCAAGTTTCTCTCTCATTCTTGACATTTTATTGCCAGCAGTTACATGTGTGCAGCAGTTCTAACAGTAAAGGAGAAACCTCACTGGAAGGTGGTTGTTTTTATCTGATTTGCCATTATGCAGCGTTTGAATTCCTCCCTGCGTGCTCTCAGCATAAAACAGTTACAAATTCACGAAAAATTTAGGTGTGCACTGTTGGTTGAATGTTTTTATAGGAAAATGCGATGGCCTAGCTAATGGACAAGGATACCCCAATTGCAAAACTTGTGTGTTTCTTCCTCCCCAGCTCTTCTATTGCTTTCTACTTGTTTTTCCTGTTTATTGCCTCTGATCCTGCTTACCTTTCCTTGTATTTGTTTTCTCTCTTGTTTTATTAATCGCACTATATTAACTTCACGACTAAGGTCAGTTCCATCTCAATGGGCCAGAGACAAACCTAACTCTGCAAACAGCATTCCTCACAGGAACTATAACAAGTTTTCAAGGCTGTGAATGTTTGTGTACAGAACTGAACAGCCAAATATTTCTTGCTAATAAACTCGGAGAGTTTTGTTTTTTCCTAGCATGTTGTCCTAATTCAGGCTGCCAACCTTAGCACTGTAAGTCATCGTTAATCAGCAGAAACAGGAAATTCCTCAAACTGTGACTAAGTGGACTAGCATAAGCTTTTTAGGGTTTTATCAGATAATTTTACTGTTTTGATATTTAAGCAGTATCTTTAGCCCCAAAATTATACAGAGCACTCTATATTAAAAAAAAAAAATGAATCATAACTTCTAAGTATCTGAGCCATCAAAGAAAATAAGTCTTAGAGGTCTACGTAGTTCAGTACTACAAGACTTGAACAGTATATAACTAACTTCATATTTGGTGTCTCATAATTCTTTCACAGAAAGCCTGGGACAGAGATTTGAACTTGACTTTCACAGTCCCTGATGCCACTTGCTGGACATCTTCTAACTAAACATTTCTTTAATCCAGTCCAGACCATGCCCACTATTTGCAAAGAACTTCAAGTTCATGCATAAGCAAATTCTGTGCTAACCACCTATGGGCCAACTCCTTATGCTTAGCAGAGTCTGTGTAATTCAGTGTCACAAGAGGTTATAAAATGTGTTGGCATGTTTTTAAAGGGATGTCTGTGAATAATTTAATTTGTGAATATAAATGGAGGTGAGTGTTTGTAAAGGCTAAGTTTAGCCAAGGCTGGGTAATCTCCTCAAGCTCTTACTGTAATCATCAGAGAGAGAAGCTCCTCTGGAGGATGTCAGAATAGGCACTTTTCTTTGTGCTAACTCCAGAAGGTGCCAGGGAAAATTAGGTTTGCAAGGACAGAATAAATCTCATGAACAATTAAGACTAACTCTATGGTGAACTCTAAAATGCCAAGACAGAGTTCTTGTGCGTGTCTATTACTTAACAAGTGCAGTAGCAGAATGCTAAACAGGGCTGGATAGATACAGTTATAGCTAGACTGCAAAACAAATTCCAGTGTCTAATGCCAAATTGCAAGTTGTTGTAGAGTTTTCCAGGATACAGGATGCCTTCACATTTTTTAGATGCAGTCTCTCTGGAAGTCAGAGAGTGGTTTCTGCCTAAAAATCATATATATTATATATCATGATCTCATTTCAAGAAGTTGTGGTGTTTGGTTTTGTTTTTTTTTTTTTTTCTCTTAGAGAATTCAACACCCAAAAAAGTTAGTGTTATCTCACAAAATTACCATTTTCATAATATTTGTTTCCCACTTCTTGCTAGTCACATCACATCTCCTGACAGAAACCCATGCTGAAAATTAAAAGAAAAACAAAATTTTATTTTGATGCTTGCTGTATAAAGAATCCTTATTGAAAATGCAGTATTTAAGGCAAAGTTAATCATAATGGCTGTTACTATACTTCAGTTAATTAACCAAAGCAGAAAGAGATATTTTTTTTTAGAAAATAACCAGAAGAACTTAGCAGAAGAGGGGCTGCATGAGTATGAACTCAGTGAAGAAGGGAAGGAGAGAGACTGTCTGTGCAAAAAAAGAGGAAGAATTGATCTTTGATGACTTCTGGAAACAGGACAGTCACTGCTTACACGGGCAGTCCTCTCAGTGGAGGCAGAGCTGTGGCATGGTACTGGTGCACTAAATAACAGTGGCACATATTGCTTCTGCCCAGTGGCTCTCCAATGCCCCAGCCCATGGCCACACAGCAGATGAGACATGGCCAGCAGAACACTCCAAGGGCAGATGTCAGGAGGCACGGTCAAAGATGCCATAATCATAGAATCATAGAGTCTTCTAGGATGGAAGGGACTTTTAAGATGATGGAGGTAATCATGGCTGGAAGCGCTGATTTGACTATGATAGCAGTTTCCTCAGTTCCTGGTTCACAGTCAGGTTCCTTGGATTGAAAAAAGGTAGCCTAAGCACAGGCTGTCCTGGGTCCTAAGAGTCTGAAGTCCTGCATGCTGTGTTGCAAGAGTGAGGAATCAGGGGTGTCTTGTTGGCTGAATCAGATAATAACAGTAAATCTTCTCTAGTAGTTAGAGGACTGGCAATCTGTCTGGTGAAAGTTGTCTCTGACACCCCCAGGCCTAATAATTAATACAATAATTTTAGTGGAAAAGGACCTCCAGACATCACCTGATCCAACCCTTACACTCAGAGAAGGGCCACCCACTAGGTCTGAGCGGGTTTCTCAGTGTTACAACCACTTGTGTGTTGAGAGTCTCCAATGGTAGAAATTCTGCAACTTTTCTAAAAAATTGTTGCATTGCTCAACCACCCACAATATGAACAGTATTTTTCTTTACATCTAATCAGAATTTCTCTTGTTGTAACATGCACCTAGTGTTTCTTGCCCTTTTGCTGTATCTATGAGAAGAGCTTCTGTCATTTCTATAGCCACCATTAGGAGGTTGAAGACAGCAATCTCACCATCTCCTCTTAGAGTTCTCTAAGCTGAACAAAACTCTATTTTTAAACCTCATTTTTTCACCATATGATGAATGTTGCCTTCCCAATGGAGGTGAAATTTTTTATGCAAAGTCTTCCTAAGCTTCATCTATAATTCATTCCATGTATGGACCAGCTCTAGAACAGATCCATACAGAATTCCACAATTTCAAGAGTCTTATTTCAGTCATCCATACTTTGTATACAAGAAGTATATCTGCTTCAAGAACTAGCTTTTCATTCAAGCTTTAAAGAAACAACTCTTCAAGCTTTAGAAAAAAAACCAAACAACTCTTTTTTCTTAACCAAAAGTAACCTAAGAAGCTGCAAACACTCTTCCACTACATAGGTAAAGATGTCGGAAGTTTTCTTTTCTCTTGTAAAACTATAGTACAAATCCTCCCCTGTGTGAACAGTAAAACAAAGGTAAAATTAGCAAGGTTTTATGTAACATGTAGTGATCCTTAATTTACTCTTTCCAAAAGTAGTTACTCTAGCTGTGCCCAGGTGTAGCAGACAGCTTGATATATAGGATTTGGATATTTGTGGAGGACAAATATGTAATGAGGAGGGTGATCATTTAGTCAGCATACTTCATTTTATTTATATATTTTACATGAACTTTATAACATTGACTTTATAACTTTAGAAGCTGATCTAATCAAGATAAAGCTAATCAGTTTTCTCCAGAAATCTCAACTCTCTATGAAGCTGTACAGTAAGTGTCATTAAATACAGAACATTAGGGAGAAAGATTGTTCTGTATTAGCTGTCACAGTGTCTCTTAAAAGCTTTGATCTAAAAGGCCTTTGCTTTTACAGTTAAGAAAAAAAAAGGAGTTTGCAATGAAATGGTACCGTTTGATGATCTCTGACACATAAATGTTGTTTCATAGAGGCTTTGTGTAGAAAACAAAAATACTTTAAAATGCCACCTATAACTGGTTTCTGAAAGAGCACGTATTTCAGGTTTGAAGAACAAAATTGTTTTTCCACATATAAACATTCATTTAGGTCCCACTCCCACACAGCACTGACTCCTCCAATAAAAAGCGTGACTCACATCATTGTTGATGAAGGATATTGACTTTGCTTTCCTATACTAAACATCAGACAGGCACCAGAACTACAAAGTTATTAACTAAGATATATCACAAACTAGTATCCACTGACCCTGGAATAGCTTCAGTCCAGTAGTTACCGAGCTCTCTACATCCTTTCCAGGTGCAAGGCTAGATTTTATTATTACAATAAACCCACTAATGTCATTTGCTACCTCAATTGACACATTTTAAGCCACCTGTATTGTCTCATCTAAAACCTCTATTTGTCAGTTAAATGCAAATAAGCAAAAAATACAAAATACCTTCTTTCTTTGGTAACTTCCAGAAACTCTTTTCTTATTTCTCCTCTCCTTCATATTTTCTGAGACAACAGTCTTTCTTGTGCTAACACCCTTCAGTCCCCGAATCACAGATATTTTCTTCCCTTCTCAACACCTTTCTACTTACTGTCATCCAGTCTTTAGCCTACCCCTAAAAGACCAGGATGCTGAGACACCTCTTTCTATTCTCGTAACATCTTGACTCATATCCTCTGATTTGCTCTACTACCACTCTGTCACAAACACTTCTGTAATCATCTCACATGCAATCCATCAGGAAACAGTGTGTATCAATGTATTTTTTTGTTTGTTTGTAAGGTACTAAAGCTGATGAATAAATATTTAGGTATAATTTTTCAGGCACTTTTTCAGAGTGGAAAGATGAGATAGGTGGTTATGTATAGTAGCCCAACAGTATTTCCAAGAGAAAAGCATTCCTAGAACAGTATGTTTGTCCTTCAAACAACAGAATTCATGCATGCGCCAGTGCTACTACCCTCACAGGCATTTATAGTGCTAAAAAGGAAAAATATGTACAATCATTTCCAGGCGTGTAGAAACCGTCACAGGTGCTTTGAGGACTAGGAGTGCCACAGCTGTTAGTTTGTCAGGGGTAAGGTCTGTTAATGAAACTGAATCGCTGGCTTACGGCAAATGAGCATTGCAGGTGAATAAACTGACTGCGGTACAGCAGTGGCTGAAAACCAACAATATGACAGAAAAAATGTTCGATATAAAACACTGACCTGGGGGACTCAGATGGAGAGTTACACCTAATTAAAGTAAGTAGAGTCAAACACACAATTCAAACAACAACATCTGTTAGGAAACAAAGCAACAGAAAAAGCATTTATTATTACACTCAGTTTCAGGAATAATTCACTTCAGTCAGGTTAACTGTGTTTGTCACATAACTCCCAGGCATTTTTCCATGCTTTGATAATTGCAAGGCAACTATGGGATACTTAAATACAGAATGCCTTGAAACAAAGGCATTTAAGGCCTTCCTGGAGAGACAGCTGTGGTTATTCCTATGGTTTTGGCATAGAAGCTCAGACCAGAATAGGAAAAAGTCATATTTCCCCTGAATCCTGCTGCTTCTCTTCTTTCACTAAAAGTTGTTTCATCTAAAATGGGAAAAGGACTACAGTATCATAGTATATCCAACTGAGAGAATGATAAAGTTCAATTCATGCTTTGAAAGTCCCACGTTGGGGGTAGGAAATTCACAGTTCAGGTTTTCATTCTCCTTTCTTTTATAATCTTTTTTCCTTCCTCACAGGTACATTGTTGCAAACTCCTGCAAGTCAGAAATCAGCCTCATAGCACGTAAGTACTGAGGCACAGTGGAGTCCCTCCATTGACTTCAACAAGCTTCCAAACAAGTAAGAAACTTCCTCTCTGTGACAGTTTCCTCTTTTTAGGTATGCAAAAACCATAAAGAAGGGAGAGGGAAGAGGCAGAGACCATGTGATGGTTTCCATCTGGAATCTTCTCATTGCATTATTTATATTCATTCTTAAAAACTTAAATGAGTAATATTCCCCTCCTTTTTTTCTCCATGACTGATGCTCAAGAACATTGCAGAAGCATATTTAACAACATTATTAGATTTGCTTATACAAATCTGAACGATGGTAAGTGCTTATATCCTAAGTAACTCTTCATCCCTGGTTATGTAACTAGGAAGTACCAAATGGCTATGCTTGCTGCGCTACAGGAAAGCTCAATAAAAATAATGTGGAGTTCATACAGTGAATCATTTTTAGATTAGTGAAAAAACTGAAGAGAGCTCAAGTAATCTCAATTTATATTAATAGGACTCTATCATTTTGTATACTTGTAAAGCTGTCTGATCTTTGTAGCAGTTAATTTCCTTTCAAAGAGACTAGAACTTTTCTCTTCTTATTTCTATTAATCAGGATACTTTCTTTTTTCTTTTCCCTCTGTCAGCCAGAGATTTAGTTACATATCTGTGCAATATTATATGCACAAAAATAAATAGAAGACACTCAAGGAAAAAAAAAAATCTTAAAAGCAAAATTGTTTAGAGCTATGACTTCCTGAAAAAAGGAGAACAAAGGAGTGAATTACTTATGAGTTTTTGCTTTGTGATAGGGGTTTTTTGTTTGTTTTTAATGCCGTTTAAGGCAGCTTTGGTCACATTTCTTTATCCTCTTTTTTACAAAATTGCAAAGTCTTTTTGATTGCCCAACAATAATCTTCTCATCTGTCATTATTAAAACAGTGTTTCACACTATATTTTTCTCAGCAGACTTTTCTAGTTTGAAAAAATATCTGTAGATAAAGTTTGAATATTTTTGTATAATCCACTTTATAAATATCCTAAGTCTCAGTATCACAGGCCCTAGAGGAAATCTAGACTCTAGTGACATTAGTACTTCAGGAATGTTTTTGCTCATCTTTTCCCTTTTTTGATTTAATGGACAAAAATATATTATGTGTTCTTTAATACTGAATATCCTAAGACTGCTGCCTGAAACATGACTGAAAACTGTGACAGAAAGCTAAATCTACTCGCTCATTATTACAACAATATATAAACAGGCATTTTTCAACTCTTATATCTTAAAATTAATATCTAATTCTCCGAAGTTTAAAGCCAGGAGCTAAGGTTTTGATTCAAAGCCTTGGATTTTTCACTCATTTCATAGCCTTTGGACCAGAGGTCACTTGTATTGATGACTACCATGTTTAGTATTCACAAGTATCATGTTAGCTTAAAGCAAAGCTGGACAATACACATTCACTTTCGTCTAGGTTACTTTGGTAACTCTCTTAGAGATGAGAGGGCACAGAGCACAGGGCTTGAGGTGGTGCAGAGTGCTGGCCAAAATGCCTGAACTCATGCCATGCCCATCAAAATCTCTGCATGACTTGGAGCCATAAGACACAGCCAGTATACTGCACAAAGCCAAAGGCATGAGCAGCTGTGAGAGAAGTTTCTACATGCGAGAAACATGGAGTATTTGGAATTTATGAATCATTTATTCTGCATTTCTTAAATAATTAACTCAATTAACTGAAAAGTCACCAAAAAATACAAACCAGGAGTTAAGATACTACCTGAATAGATCTAGAGGTGGAAAAAATAGGAACCACGTTTCCTACACAGCAATTAACCTACATCATGGTTTCTTTCAGCTATGACATCTCTTTTCTGCACTGGAAGATCTGGAAAATATTCAGGACAGGAGTTATCTCTGTTGACTTTTCCCCTGAATACAGAATCACTTGTAAGAGAGCTACAAACTCCTTGTAAGTTCTCCCTTTAGTTATAAGTTATACATGGCGGGAGATTTGCAGAGGGTGAAAGAAGACCTGCTAAGTCTGACTGATATAGCAATAATGCAGTGAAATTCAGAGACTATAAAACTTCAAGGTTAGTTTTCATCCCAACTCCCTGTAAAATTCTAAAATTTTAATTATTTTTTTCTAGAAATTCTAATTCGGAATAGATTTTCTTCATAAGTAAAGCATTTCATTACGATACCTTCAATCTTTTCATAGATCTCTGAATTAAAATAAATAAATAAATAGTTCTGCTGGGTTTCATTTAAAATCAGCTCCAATATTAAACTACATTTGAGTGTCACACTGTTAAGAGAAATGTCTCTACTGATGTTCCTGATATCCTTACTTTTCATCTTCTCTAATACATCCATAGTTGTGTTTCTCATGAAATTGTATTGAAGTTGTATTCCTATCAGAGGGAGATCTACAGCATGCTTCTGAAAGATACAGAATTTCTGCTGGCCATATGGGATAAAAGAAAACAACAAAGAAATATTCTGAAAACATCCCAAAACTGCAAGTGACTCATAGTTTTCATAAGCATTGATAAGAAAATTCAGTCTTAAAATTTTTGATGTTCCAAAGCTAAATTCTTTGCACCAATTAAAACCCATTAAACGTGCTTGGGTTTAACTGATCAGCATATGACATTTGGATTTTTCTCAGACTTTTTTCCTCATTACAATTTGATTTTGACATAACTGCAGCTTCCTTTGGGTAAACAAACAATCAAAAAAGTAATCCCTTTGTGATATTTGATTCCTAGGTATTTGCTTTGGTAGCATTTTACATCTATTTTGTGTTAACTAGCAAAGGCTGGCAGAGGAGTATATGTAAGTATATAACAATCTAGCTCTATTAATAAGAGCATAAATTTTAGTAGGAATGCCAAGGAGCAAGCTTCACTTCTACAACAGGCTATTATATTATGGAAATGTGTTTTCTAGCTGTTGTGCCTGTCTAGACTGCTATCAGCAGCTTGTATTCGTTATGAAAGCCTGCAGCTGGTCCATGCAAAGTTTGCTGTTTTGCAGCCCATCTGCTCAGAAGACGAGATCTGTAACACTGCCCAGTTTGGAGTAACGCTCCCTCATCATTGTAGTTGCAGTTTCTAAATAGAACTCTGTAATAATGACGGTTACCTTCTAGTTTTAGATCCCAGTAAATTAACTCCTGTATGGGCAGATGGCTATCCGGCTGGCGAAACCAGGGACAACTGAGAATCAAGCAAACCGGGCTGGGGAGTAGCATCCTTTCATTTCTGTGGCTTGCTTTATCCCTGTAGTCCCACTGAAACGGTGATGCTGAATGTTCTTAGGAGATGAGAGGATGGCAATGAAGCTAAGTGTGAACAAATGGAGGTGTTAAATGCAGGTGACAAAAATAGAAGCCCGTGCTTGGAACTATGTACACTACACACAGCTAATGTGCTATGACACTTCCAGGATTTCTTGAGCAAGACCTGAACTTGATCTTAGCTTGAGTCAAAATCTTAGCAAGCAAGTCCAAAACGCTCTCTTTAGCAGTCATCAATACTGTGTCATTAGTAAAAATTCAAGAAAACCCACATCTACGCTGTTCTTATTCTTTACTGATAGTAGTAGAATTATTTTCAATTGTTTACTTATCATTAAATATTCTGAGGGGAAATATTTTTTTTTTCTTCAGCTCATTTAGATTAATTCTCTTCTGATATGAAGTGGTTCTTGAGCCACATTCTGACTGACCGACCAAGATTAGCAAACTGATTTAGGTTTAGCTTGTTGCCTTGGGATCACAAATACCCTTATTAATATCAATTACTACTGACTCTTTACTACTGGGTCTCTTTAGTCTGGAAAAAAGACCCTGGTTCTAGCCTCATTATAAGCATCAAGACCAGTTGTACAGGTTTCTAGTATGGTGAACCTGATACAACTAGGTTATGTTGTACAACGACAAATTAGAAGTAACCTGATAAAGCAAGATTTCAAATCCAGAAATATACTATATACTACTAATTGATTTTTTAAATGCTTTTAAACTCAAAATTCCTAGAATTTTAAAATAGAAAAAAAATTATGAAATACTACTATGTCATGGTTAATATAAGGTAAGGTATCATTAGGTTCCCTCTTTGATTAATCCAGTTTGCATGGAAAATATGCGTATTATTCTCTTAAGGATTTTATCACTAGAACAGATGGTTTATCTACAAGGCATGGAACTTGACCTGGGGAAACTCTGCTCCCACATATGGTATTCCTGGGGCCTGTTGATGTAACTGGTTTTTGTATGTGTATGTTTTCAAAGTGTCTGAGAAACAGTAAAGGCTGAGTTGTGACACACAAAAACAACTGCTTCTACAGCATGATGCTAAATATATGTTTCAGGCCCTGGGGCAGGATAGGAGGTTGTGCAAACACGTACGAAAGTATGAGGGTAGTGTGACTAGTGTTGAATCGTGTTGGAAGATCAATGCATGAAACACGGCTAAGGGCAGAAACATATGAAATAGTTTCTTAGAAAAGAATAAAATGGTAGTCAGCAAACCATAGTAAAATCAGAACAGGGAACAGGTGGTCATTCTTTCTACCCCTTTGAATGACACATATTGCAGGAAATTAAGAAAAAAGTAAACCCTCCTTTCTTCTAGTAAAGGAACTTATGGTCTTTCTAGACTTCGCTGTTCTATGGAAAAGAAGAAAAGGAAGAGAAGGCATCTCAAAGACTTTCCCATGATTTACATGCCCTAGACAGGCAAGATCTGACCTTTAATTTGGCTAGATGTGAATTGATTAGGACTGAATCTCATTAAGACACAATCTACTGGGGGTGGTGCAACTGAAAATATAATATTGATTAAAAAATAAAATAATCCTCCTCTCTCTCTCCCTCCTGACTGCCTTAGTTCATAATTACCCTTCCCATATAGCTTTCCTCCTACATGTTATGTAGCTGTCAGTCTGACAGGAAACAAGAATGCAATTAGAAATTTCAAATTAACAGTCAAGCACAGACAAGGGATACGGGAACCTGCATCATGCCCAGTATGTGGTTTGACTGAAGCTTGATTGCAGCAACGCGAGTTAAAGATTTTTAATTCAGCATAAAAAAATGACTGCTATTATGATTCTGTTACAGTTTGGGAACAGCATAATATTTTTCTTATGCAGGATGAGCACAAGAACCAGCTGATATGCAACAGCGCGAATAGGGTCATTTTCCCCCTAAAATGTACTACTGAAACCATAGAATCATAGAACAGTTTGGGTCGGAAAAGGACCTTTACAGATCATCTAGTCCAACCCCCCTGCAATGAGCAGAGACATCTTCAACTACATCAGGTTGCTCAGAGCACTGTACAACCTGACCTTGAATGTTTACAGGGATGGGACATCTACCGCCTCTCTGGGCAACATGTGCCAGTGTTTCACCACCCTCATGGTAAAAAAATTCTTCCTTATATCTAGTTTGAATCTACCCTCTTTTAGATTAAAACTATTAGCCCTTGTCTTATTGCAACAGGCCCTGCTAAAAGTTTTGTCCTAATCTTTCTTATTTAAATACTGAAAGGCTGCAATAAGGTCTCCTGGAGCCTTCTCTTCTCCAGGCTGAACAAGCCCAACTCTCTCAGCCTGTCCTCATAGGAGAGGTGTCCCAGCCCTCTGATCATTTTTGTGGCCCTCCTCCAGACCCCTTCCAACAGGTCCGTGTCTTTCCCATGCTGAGGGTTCCAGAGCTGGACACAGTACTCCAGGTGGGGTCTCATGAGAGCAGAGCAGAAGGGGAGAATCACCTCCCTTGACCTGCTGGCCACACTTTTTTTGATGCAGCCCAGGATACGATTGGCCTTCTAGGCTGTGAGCGCATATTGCTGTCTCATGTCCAGAGTTTCATCCAGCAGTACCCCAAAGTCCTTCCCAGCAGGGCTGCTCTCAATCCCTTCATCCCCCAGCCTGTATTGATACTGGGGGTTGTCCTGACCCAGGTGCAGGACCCCGCACTTGGCCTTTTTATACCTCAAGAATTTCACATGGGTCCCCTTCTCGAGCTTGTCCAGGTCCCTCTGGATGGCATCCTGTCCCTCGGGCGTGTCAACTGCTCCACTCAGCTTGGTGCCATCTGCAAACTTGCTGAGGGTGCATTTGATCCCACTGTCTATGTCATTGATGAAGATATTAAACTGTACTGGTACCAGTACGGATCCCTGAAGGACATGACTTGTCACAAGTCTCCATTTGGACATTGAGCTGTTGACCACTACCCTCTGGATGTGACCATTCAACCGATTCCTCATCCACTAAACACTCCACCCACCAAATCCATCTCTCTCCAATTTAGAGAGATGGATGTTTTGGGGGACTGTGTCAGAGGCTTTACAGAAATCCAGATCCATTGCTTTTCCCTAGTCCGCTGATGTAGCTGCTCCATCATAGAAGGCCACAAGGTTTGTCAGGCAGGACTTGCCCTTGGTGAAAGCCATGCTGGCTGTCTCAAAACACTTCCCTGTCCTCCATACACCTTAGTATAGCTTAAAGGGGGATCTGTTCTATGGTCTTCCCAGGCCCAGAGGTGAGGCTGACAGGCCAGTTAGTTTCCAGGGTCTTCCTTTCTCCCCTTTTTAAAAATGGGTGCATTTTTTCCCTTTTTCCTGTCACCTGGGACTTCACCTGACTGACATGGCTTTTCAAATATCATGGAGAGTGGCTTAGCAACTACATTAGCCAATTTCCTCATGATTCTAGGACATATCTCGTTAGGTCCCATAGACTTCTGTATGTTCAGGTTCCTCAGGTGGTCATGAACCTGATCGTCTCTTACAGTGGAGGGAGGGACTTTGCTCCCCAGTCCCTGCCCTGTGGGACTATTTTACAGAGAAAGTCTTAAAAGGCAAGCTTGGCCAACACTGGCTCTCTTTTAGAGCTGTGGAAAGGAACTGAATTAGCGAGGGTAACATTCCCCTCCCTCCCTCTTCACAATCTTCTAGAGAAAGTGTTCAGAACCATGATAAAGGATCAGAAAGTAATGAGAAAATAGCAGAATCTTCCCAAGCAAAGACAGGCTTTTTAAAAAGTGACTGCAGCACTAACACAGTGTTCGAATCAAAAGGATATTTTATTTATTTTAACAACAGAGAAGCAGTTCAAATTCTACTTTATTGGGAAGTATGTGAAATTATTTACTCAGTGTTATCGTGGGATAAGATGCAAGGTGTTAGCAGTTTATATGAGTCCAAGGAAAGACTAGTTCTATGAGTTTGGGTTAGCTTTGCTCAAATTTCATTTGAGACTATCAGCATCTGTTTCAGGATTTACAAGACAGTAAAGTTCTAATTTAACAATTATCATCATGTTAATCGTGGTTATTACTTAATTGTAGGGAAATTTAATGCGAAGGAATCTTTACAGAGAAAAAAAAAGGTATCAAATTTGGTGTATTAGCAAGGTAATTTTCTTTCTCAGAGAAAAATGTTTTTGAGATGAACTGTTAAAAACATGACTGATATAGTGTTTGGGCTCTTCAAAGTGATCACTCATTGAGTAATGAGCACAGAAAGCCACAGTAAGCATCTTCAGCTGGCCTCTATCACCATAGCACCACTGAGTTCAGTGAAAGGATGCTCTTCTGCTCTCTGCCAAGATCTGCGTCAATCTGAAAGTTCAGTAAGCTTTATTTCTAATGACCATTTAATAGATTGCTGTGTTTCCATGTTTGTAACACAGGGTTTCAAAGGAGTTGTTCAGTGATATGTGGTTCTCCTAAAAGCATTAAAACAAAACCTTCAGCTCAATAAAAGAGAAGCAGCAACTCGTATTGTCTGAGAGGGAATGGTACTGGAAGTAAACCAGATAGGAGCTAAAATGATGTAGTCTGGGAGAGGAAATATGAATTTCAGAGCTTCTGCTGGGGCTTATGCCTTGTTATAAACCATGTTTGTCCCTGTGAAAACAGAAGAAAAGCTCCCTCCTCATAAAGAGCCTTCAGACATGTAGTTTCTTCTTCCAATCTTGTGAAGCAGACCAGAAAAAAAGGAAGGAAGGAAGGAAGGAAGGAAGAAGGAAAGAAAGGAAGAAAGGAAGGAAGAAAAGAAAAAACAGAAAAAAGAAAAAAAAAACTGAGCAGAAGGAAAAACAATCACAGAATCATAGGGTTGGAAGGGACCTCTGGAGATCATCTAGTCCAACCCCCTGCCAGAGCAGGGCCACCTTAGAGCAGGGGGCACAGGAACACGTCCAGGCGGGTTTTGAATGTCTCCAGAGACGGAGACTCCACCACCTCCCTGGGCAGCCTG
>VXBO01001409.1:116945-138369 GCA_013400135.1 Rhinoptilus africanus | reverse complement strand
AGGTTCCTCTCCGCCCAGCTCTCCAGCCTGTCCAGGTCTCTCTGGATGGCAGCACAGCCTTCCGGGGTGTCAGCCACCCCTCTCAGCTTTGTGTCATCAGCAAACTTGCTGAGGGTGCACTCTATCCCCTCATCCAGGTCGTTGATGAATATATTGAAGAGGACTGGGCCCAGTACTGACCCCTGGGGAACACCACTCGTCACTGACCTCCAGCTAGACTCCACACCCCTAATCACGACCACCCTCCGAGCTCTGTCTTTCAACCAGTTTTCTATCCACCTCACTGTCCATTCATCTAACCCACTCTTCCTAAGTTTTCTTATGAGGATGCTGTGGGAGACCATGTCGAATGCTTTGCTGAAGTCAAGGTAGACCACATCTACTGCTCTCCCCTCATCTATCCATCCAGTAATGAAGCTAAAAAAAGGCGCTTTTTTGCATTTAGCAACGTTTTTTGCCATGCAACCATTCATCCAAATGGCAATGGACAAAATCACATAACAGCAGCTACACAAAATGCTGAGTGGGAATAGTGTGTGGGGAGTAGGGATGTCACTATAGCTCATCATCTGAAGAAGGGAATCTGCCCCAAAAACCTGAAGTTTGAATGAGTGGGAGCTCTCTTTCATCTGGAAGACATTGCGATGACATTATCATGTTTTTGAAATCAAAAGAAACCTGGACCCAGAGCAAGGTTGTGCAGTCCCTGTTAGAAATCATGCATCAGAGCCCTCAAATCTTCTAAGTGAAATCCCTCATCAGGAAAACATTCAGTACTTCTGTTGTCAATGCTTTTTAGCATGGTAGGAGCTTCTGGGGCCAGGAAAGTTAAATCTCAAATTAAAAAACAAAACAAAAGAAGAAACTGTGGAAAAGCACGATCCTACTATGACTTGGTTAATAGAATGTTGTGATACTGAGACTGAAGAAAGAGCAGTAAATGTAAAGATCTTTAAAGAAACATGATGAATCTCAGATGCATTGTTTCATTTTACCTGTTCTGGTATTAAAAATACCCTGCTCTATTCATGTCTTACCGAAATTCTATTCAGATATCTGCAGTTAATACTCTGTTTTAAGCCTGTTTTCAAAAAGATTTGAACTGACTTGTGACATTCTTTTAATTTAACGTAAACCTGGCATTTCCACTTTTACATTTTTTCCCATTACTGCAGGGGTTCAAGAGTTTGTTTAAAAAATGCACATCTTCTGTCTTGCATTTTAAGGGAAGAGGCTTCCTCCTAGGGTTTCTACTCCTGCCTCGTACTGTGGACCACTTCTTCAGACCTCATCAGTTAGAAGAGGTAATAGCTCTGTATCTGAAGATAACACTCCAAGCCCTTTTCTGTTCCTTTACTCAAAATTGTTGAGTCTTCCTTAAAATTGTAGTAAGAGAGACAAAAATGCAGATCTTCTTTGAGAGGCAGATAATAAAATCCACTGTCAAATTCCTATGAAAAATTTCCTAAAGATTATTCTATGCTCCACTTAACAATGTTGATTGTATGTGATTAGAAGATAATTTTTATCTTTGAGGTTAGTGGATAAGCTTCTTTACAGAAAGTAGCAAAGAAAAAAAAAATCTTGCAATTTTTTTTCTTCCTACTGTAACTTAGATCTACAAAAAATGGGACACCAACATCAGTAGGTAAGAGCAGAGCACAGTACACAGCATTGCAACTACTTTCTGGAAAAGTCCAACAGAAAAATATGCACCTGTAAGATCTGAGAAAAGAAAATGTAGGTGAGTGTACTGTTACTGCTGAAGATCTAATTAACAAAATAATTATTTGGTTTGTGTACAAGCTATGATGCAAATACTGAAAAAAAACATATGGAAAAACAAAAGTCAACTTCTGTATGTCACAGTTCAGTGTTGAGGATGAGAGTTTAAAAAAAGTAGAAGTACCATTTCTCTTGAGAAGAATATGCAATACATTTAATAAGCAGAAACATTACCCTAAGGAGAGACTGGAAACTTCAAAATGAGTTACAAATCAAACACAAACCAATACCTTATGTTAGATTTTTTTTAAAAGCAGAAGCTGGAAAAAAGAACCCCAGCATCAAAGAAAGGAGAAAAATGCTGATCTTAACACCGGTTTAGATATTCTTGAATGCTCACATTCACAGTCTGCAGGAACCATCAAAATAGGAAAGTCCTCCCTCTCTCATTTTTTTTTTTACAAGGTTTACATGGAGTTCATAATTTATTGCATGTAGTAATTTTGGATGTTTCCATATTTGGAAATGCTTATGGGCTTGGAGCCATGCTCACATTTTACTAAAGAGCTTCAGGGAAAGATGCCCAACATGAGTTTTAAATAGTTAAATTATTTCAAGAAAGTGTGTGTTAGTCAAATAATTTGATCTCGGGTGCAACCTACAGTTATAAATATAGATGTATATCTATATATATAGACATACATGAATGAAAATAGGAATTTGGTATTTCTGGTGCTAGCTTGGGTTTACTTAGGAGATCTCCTTACAGATTTAATTATTGCCTCTAGTGATTTATCAGCTTCTCAAACCTTCTAATTTAAAGTTGTTTAGGTGGCAGTGCCCTTAGTGGCTGTAGCTCTGTCACTGGCTGGAATGACAACAGCAGCAGCTCCTAGTTTTGTAGGACTGACATGCTGCATCTCTGTGGTTCCTTGGACAAATTCTCTTCTTCTGACTAACAGTATTTTCTGACTGCATTTCAGTATTTTCACCTTTGACTGTTCATCCTATTACGTGGAGCAACAGCAACCAGAGAACTCAGAGGACATGGATGGCAAGGTGGGACTGACTGTTGGAGCAGAAGAGAAGGTAAAATGCCCAGAGATTGCATGTGAATGCCACAGTTGGTGCAACACTGGCAGTGTTGCAGGGGCAACTTTGCAGACCCAGTTTGAATGATGGCTCCTGGCACATCCTCCAAATATGCAATGCCTGGTGCGACTCCCTGGGGCTGGGGAAAAAGCAGCCTCGCCTGTGGGAGACATGTTCTGGTGGAAACACTGAGTCACAAGCTGAAGGAGCTGTTGGAGGAGATGAGCAGATCATGAAGAAGGGATCGACATGGGATCAACGGGTCCTTTGGCAGAACCTGAACCCCACATTGTGTGGAAGGAGGGGCAGACAGAAGGTGCACCCGAACAAGTGGAGGATGCAGAATGCCAGGAAGGGGAAAGCCAGATGCTTGCAAGTTTGGTGACAGGAGGAAATATCTTTCTTCTCTTTGCAGCTGTGGTTTTACAGAGTAGATGTAATGCCCTGATAAAGGGTAAGGAGGAACAAGTTTTCTCACAGCATAGTGGGGAGACATCTTGGTTTGGGTTGGGACCAGATAATCTCCAGAAGTCTCTTCTAAATTGTTGTTTGATTCTATTCAATGATTCTATGATATTAGTACATTTAAGATTTCAGAAATGTAGTCACAAATCAGTATCTGGAATCATTTGCAGGAAGGCTAGTGTATCCTATGAGTTTGATTCAACTGACTATGGTAGAGTCAACATCCCTGGAAGCACTGGCCTTAATGTTTTCATACCGCATTGCCTACTTTTCCTCTACCATTTATCACATGCCATCATCCTCAAAACTGAATTCTCCAATCTCATTTACTGATGTTGCAGGATAGATCTCACCACTCCAACAACTGTATTACATCCTGCTTCTATTTTCTGATTGAGAAATACAGACTGGTTGGGTTATGTCATGCCTTGGGCGGGACTGGCCACTGCATCCCTACTTCTTGTTTTCATTTTTAAATGTTTTCTATACCACCAGTAATACTTTGCATGCAGTGCTCTGAATCTTCTTTCATTCTGTCCCTTAGAAGTAGTGAAATTTTTGAAATTTTCTGTACTTCTTATGTATCACAGCTTCAACCCGTCCTCAGAATCCATGAAGAACATCTAATAAGGAGGAAACATTTCTACCTTTCATTTTGCAGCTGCCCGTGGAATGGGACTATTTTTGGAATATTTCAAAGCAACCTGGATATTACATTAAACAGTAACTACGTCCCCATAATCCAAAATGGGTTTTGTTTATTCCCATATTCCAGATTCCTTGAGAATTCCCTCCTAGGAGGTACAGTATCTCTGGTCTTTTCCCATTTGATGTTAGACATCAGATATCCCCAGAGAACTTCTTTGTTAACAGAAAATGAGAAGAAAAATAAAGCCATCTGGTCTATAGGATTTGGAGTTTACCAATTGTCTTACGAATCATCTGTTCTGGGAATGCCAACAATCCATCTTGTTTGATGTTCTAACAATTTATACTTGTTGAAATCCACAGTCTTTAGAGAAGTTAATCCTCATTTAATATGACAAAAACTCAGAATATATGTCAAATCAATCAACTCTATTTTAAGGAACTGAAACTTCTATTTTGACTCCATTGTTCCTATTTATTCCATTCATCCAATTGCTATTTTATATGTATTTTGTAACTACGCAAAGATACACTCAGTATATTTTGAATTCTTTTATTATGCCAGCATAACATGAAATGTGCATACAAATGAGCCACAAATGGAAATGAACAAGAATGTTTTAATGAGTGAAATTATTTTTTCATTTTGAATTTTCAGTTAAAGTGATAGATTTGCACAAAATGTTATTATTTCTCATAAGCCATATTTTCCAACAGAATAGTATTTAATTGTAGAATTTCAATCAACTATGGTAATAAAATTTTGAATATTTAAACAATTTTCTTAATGTTTTACTAAAAATTAAAATGTTCTTCAGAAGATATCCAGTCCAACTTTCTGCTCAGCTCAGGGTCTCCCATGAGATCTGACCAGGTTGTTGTGGGCTTTGTCCCATTGGGTTTTGAAAAACCTGCAAAAGACTGCACAATCTCTCCGGGCAACCTGTGCCACTGCCCAAATGACCTCGTGGGGAAAAGGTTCTCCTTATACGTTCCTTACAGGCTCAGTATGCATCTCACCTTTCTATGTATGTGCATTATCTCCCATCCTCCTGCAATGCAGAGCTGAGAAAAGCCCAGTTTCATCTCCTTGATGACCAATGACCTCTGCTTAGTCACTGGCAGGTGCTGTTATGTCTCTCCTGAGGTGTCTACTCCAGGCTGAACAAACCCAGCTCCCCCAGCCCCTCCTCACAGGGCAAGTGCTCCAGCCCCTGAAATTTTGGCTGGATTTTCTGCTCTCACTCTCCTAGCTAAGTCTGCAAGAAGCTCACCCACTTTCCATATTGCACTGCTCCAGATGCAAAGCTGGAACATTGAATAAAAGTGGCTTCTACAAGCAACAGTTTTAAACAAGCCAAAATTATATAAGGAGCTTTAGGGGCAAGAGATGAGGAAGATTTAGGAAAAAAGCCTGTGTTTAGTGCCTGGAGGATTTAGATAAATAAAAGTATTGCTTATACACACCTCATTCAGCTCCTTTACTCAGATTCTCTGATTGACACAGAGACTAACATTTGACCACACATGGATAATTGTTCAACACAATTAATTTTTTTATCTCTGTTCTTGTTTTGACATTGCCAAGTATATGCTTGTCTTTTCTCAGCTTTAATATGATCATCTGCTCTTCCTTCCTTTTCCTGACTTCCTCCTTGATCTGGTTCGATGTGTTCCCCTGACCATTTCTCTTTACACAAGAGCACAGCAGGATCCTGCTCCTGTTCTCCCTCTCTGCAGGTCCATCTCATCTTCTCACTGTCTGCAAATCCCATTTCAACTCCAACAATATCTCCTAATCTTCAGATTTTTGACAGTTGTGCTCCAGCCAGTCTCACATTACATTCTCTGCAAAACCTCTTCATAACTACATTTGCCACAACTGGTCTGAAAGCCTGCTATTATTTTTACCAGTGACATTTTAAATCTTTATTTAGTTTGCTCTACTGCATTTAGCTGAAGACCAGGAAGATAATACAAAATCAGTCTCTAAGATTATTACTAGCATCTCTACCGCTAAACCAAGGAACTGCCATTGTATGACTTCCTCCTTGTATTTCAAATTATACAGATGTGTACTTTGCATCCGAGCATTGTAATCTTTTGATGATTTAGAGTTATTTTTCTGTCGAAAAATTATCTGTCCTTAGTCCTTATCATTTATAGTTCTCTTGGTTTTTGGTCCTGTAAACAGTTGGACTAGTTGATCCTTGCAGGTCCCTTCCAAGTGAACTACTCCTATTCCATTCTATTCTATTCTATTCTATTCTATTCTATTCTATTCTATTCTATTCTATTCTATTCTATTCTATTCTATTCTATTCTATTCTATTGGTAGCTACCTCATTCAGACTGTGAAAATGAAAATTTATTCATATTTCTGACCACTTACTTATCTGCTGGTCACAACTACATTTCCAACCTGCTCTAGTATCCTCCTCTTCCATCTCTTCATTTTATGTGTCAATAGTATGCTGTCAACATAATTGCATTCCTGAAGCTCATTGCATAGCTACTTTTTATATGAAAACAGAACTCCTAAAAAGTAGTAGAAATATCACAGTGAAATTTTAAACACATTCCACACTTGTGTACATTGGTCATATAGGGATATCTAAATTTAAGTGGAGGAGATTATAGAATTACTTAATTTCTGCAGATTTTTAAAATATTTTCATATTAGTCTGTTTTTATTAACCCATTCACCAATTCAAATGAAGCTTTCCAAGTTGTTCTGACAATCCCCTGTATAGATATTGTAATGGCAGTGATAATGAACAGTATTTTAAACACGTATGGCTACAGTGAAGACATTATTCTTTCAATTAATACCTATGTCTTGATCCTGCAAACACTTCAGCGTGGCAGCAGCTTTCCCCATCTGAGTAGTCTGATTGTACTCAAAGGAACTATTCATGTGAGTGGTATTTTCAGGTTTCAGAGCCAGAAAGCAATTATAGCATCACCTGACCTTTTGCTTTACAAAGAACTTCACCTGAAGATGTTTGTATCAAGCAGATACTTTCTCTATAGGTGACAAGGTTTAGAATGGTCGGTACCAATGCTACTTGGTTACTTATACTCCATCTATCCCATTTTTCACTGTTAACACCTAAAACTTGCAAATTTGGTCAGATGCTTTGGAGACTATGTGAAACTTGGACTGCACTTACTTTAGGATACCAACAGAGATCAGAATGCAATTTTGAAGTAAATATCTTGATTTTTCTAATTTATCTGGATTTGGTTTCCATTGCATAGTGGCCTCAGAGTACACAAACTGGATTTTTTAAATGAAACTAAATCAGGAGATAAACTCTAGGAGTGCACCTGCGGCATTGCAGGCACTAGCTGGTGCTCAGTTCACAGGACTGCATTACATCTAGTCCAAAGTAAAACTCCCCAGAATGGCTGTAGTGTAGACACTTGGTCATCAGCACAATTTGTTTTATAGTAGCAGCAGCAGCTTTAAAAAAACACAGTACACAAACAATGTGTGTTTTATTTCTTATTTCTATTGGTTAAGTTTCATTTTCCAGCTATTAGGTTCTATGAGGGTTTTTTGTTGTTGTTTTTTTTTTTACTAGGTAGAAAGTCCTTCTCTTCTAGGACCATTATGTGTTACTTAGCGTACCCACATTTGTTGAAAAAGAAATTAAATTCTTCAGTGCACTTTTTATTGTCATTCCCACTTTAAAAAATATTTCTAAATTAGATTGATGCTGTCATCTGCTGCAGAATGATTTCACTGATATTACACAATGGCCTTCCCTGATATACTGGAGATCAAGAGAGAATCCTGGAATTATTTTCATATATGGCAAAAGGCAGAAATAGAGGGCAGATTTCCTGGAGTTAGAAGAAAGTTCAGTGATTCACTGTGACATCTTACTCTCATTCCAGGTCTTTAACATAATTACAAATAGAGCGACTTTATATTTTCAGGAAAACAGGGCAGTAACTAATTTAAGATCAAATATTTAAAAGTTTAAGTAATCTGAAAAAGGAAACAAAAAGGAAACAAACAGGTTGAGTTCCTTTAAAAATGCTTTTTTACCATTAAAGCTCATATAGGTAAAACTCTTTTCTGCTTTCAGAAATACCTGCATTTCTCTATCAATAAAACTATTTTAATAAACAACTGCAGTTCAAGGAAAATGTCAGTTATTCAGACTTGGGTATACCGTCAACAGCCACAAGAGATAATTAGTTGTCTGTGATAAAATTTATAAAAAATAAGAATTTTCATTCATTGCAGTTGCTAAAAGCATATTTAATCCATGGAAGTGTAGGCAGATGTAAGATTTTTAGTCATAAATGTGCCAAATGCATGTTGGTCTGTCTCAATTACATTTTACAGGCACTTATCTGTGGTTGTAAGACATATGTCAAAAGGAATGCCACATAAAAAGTGCCATTGTACAATAGTTTCATCTCTAGTTCCTTGCTGAAAATTCATAATAAATGTCAGTAGTGCTAGAGCCTACAGTCACACAGCTTTAATATTCCAAATCATGACCATGATGACATACTCATGAGAAAAGAAAAAAAAAAAAATCATGCTTGAAATTCCTGCAGTGCAAGCTAAAATTTTAGAAATAAAACCCGTCTGCTGGAAAATGCCATTGAAGAATATAGAGTGTAATAAGGAAAGAGAAAAATATAATAGAGAAAGACTTCACCAGAATGAGAAGGAGCAATTTAATAACTAGGCTTTTACCACACTTGCTCAGAGATTTCTCCCTCTTTTGTTTTCAATTCCTTTCATGAAAACGTATAACTGAAAATGTGTAATAAAGGTTAAAGTTGACATAATCCATGACAGCAACATCATTTTACATAGCGAAGGGAATTGCGTTCACCGGGGGATGAGAGAAAAAGAGAGAACTGTAACATCTGACAAATTTTAACTGGAAACATTTTTGCTAAAGGTCAAGGATTCAAAAAGTACTTGCATTTGGTTAAGAACATCTCCTGTAATAGATATCCCTGATCAAAGAGAAGTACAATAATCACTGGGCTATCTGTAAATGGTCTTATACAAAGCACACTGTTTTTTTAGAATAGATCTTGAATTTTTACCTCATCTTATACATTTCTTAACTGTCCCATAGGTCTAAGAGAAGAAACTCTTATTAGTAGAGATTTCTAATAGAGAATTCAAGTTGGGTCAAACTGTTTAGCCCCTCATAAATGCTTTTTATTTGAGGCTGGTTTTATTTTGACAAACTGGAAGAATAACAGACTAGCTTATTGCAATTCACAGTCAAGTTCTGTTTTTTTTTCCCAATTCCAAATCTGAACTAAATGTTCAAATGCTTTCCTTCTCAAAGCAGCATAACAAACCACAAGTGATACTGTACTCCAAGCCCAAAAAAATTCAAGTGATGCTGGCTATATATGCTCTTCTTAGGGTGTATCAGAGGGAGCCAACAGACACATGGAAACTGCCAACAAAGGTGGTGACACTGATGATCCTGAAATATACATGTATACTTACATGGAAATTGGAATAGATGAGCCCAAGTTCCCTTTCAGTCGTAATTATCTTATGATCCTATAATAACTTTCGAAAAAAACCCAAGAGAACACACAGAGAAACTGTGCCACATCACCAACATCTGATTTCACTGAATGCTTTTTTAAAATTATTTTTATTTCCTTTCCAGAGATGCCCATTACAGGACTATGCCTTCCACCTCAAAATAATAATAATAAAAAAACTCCTTTAAAACCCAGCAGATTTTCTTGATGACATTTTTGTCTTATTTATCAAGAAGAGCAAAATTTATTCAGGTGAATATCCTCAGGTCTGTGCAGTGATTTTATCAGAAAATATAGGGGTAAAAAAGTAGATGGAACTTGAGAAATCCTCTTTATTATAGAAGTCTCTGCTATAATAGGTGATTTGAGACAGCCAGCATGGCTTTCACCAAGGGCAAGTCCTGCCTTCTATGATGGAGTGGCTACATGAGTGGACAAGGGAAGAGCTATAGGTGTAGTCTATCTGGATTTGTGAAAAGCCTTTGACATGGTCCCCCAAAACATCCATCTCTCTAAATTGGAGAGAGATGGATTTGGTGGGTGTACTACTGGTTGAACGGTCACATCCAGAGGGTAGTGGTCATCAGCTCAATGTCCAAATGGAGACTTGTGACAAGTCATGTCCTTCAGGGATCCGTACTGGTACCAGTACAGTTTAATATCTTCATCAATGACATAGACAGTGGGATCAAATGCACCCTCAGCAAGTTTGCAGATGGCACCAAGCTGAGTGGAGCAGTTGACATGCCTGAGGGAAAGGATGCCATCCAGAGGGACCTGGACAAGCTCGAGAAGGGGACCCATGTGAAATTCTTGAGGTATAAAAAGGCCAAGTGCAGGGTCCTGCACCTGGGTCAGGACAACCCCCAGTATCAATACAGGCTGGGGGATGAAGGGATTGAGAGCAGCCCTGCTGGGAAGGACTTTGGGGTACTGCTGGATGAAACTCTGGACATGAGACAGCAATATGCGCTCACAGCCTAGAAGGCCAATCGTATCCTGGGCTGCATCAAAAAAAGTGTGGCCAGCAGGTCAAGGGAGGTGATTCTCCCCTTCTGCTCTGCTCTCATGAGACCCCACCTGGAGTACTGTGTCCAGCTCTGGACCCCTCAGCATGGGAAAGACACGGACCTGTTGGAAGGGGTCCAGAGGAGGGCCACAAAAATGATCAGAGGGCTGGAATACCTCTAAGTGCCTGGAGCACAGGCTGAGAGAGTTGGGCTTGTTCAGCCTGTAGAAGAGAAGGCTCCAGGAGACCTTATTGTGGCCTTTCATTACTTAAAGGAGGCCTACAGGAAAGGGGGAGAACCCTTTTTTGTTGTGACAGGACAAGGGGTAATGGTTTTAAAGTAAAAGAAGGAAGATTTAGACTAGATATAAGGAAGATATTTTTTACAATCAGAGTGGTGAAACACTGGCACATGTTGCCCAGAGAGGCGGTAGATGTCCCATCCCTGTAAACATTCAAGGTCAGGTTGTACAGTGCTCTGAGCAACCTGATGTAGTTGAAGATGTCCCTGCTCATTGCGGGAGGGTTGGACTAGATGATCTGTAAAGGTCTTTTCCAACCCAAACTGTTCTATGATTCTATGATAAATCCAGGTGGGGCGAAGCTTTGTACCACCTCCTCCTCTCCATTGAGCTCCTGAGCTCCAGCTCCAGAAGTTCATTACCTTGGCCTTCAGTGACTGGGTTTGACTACAGAGACCTCTTGGTGTAGGCACTGCAACTTCTACTTCTTTGTCTGGCAGACAACTGTGTTTAGTAGTAATCTACTTCTGATTTTCCAGTATCCTGGAACATTTGATGTGTTGTGATTGCATGTACACATACTACTAGTCTAATGTAGGGCATATTACTCCTATTGTTATTAAATCTACCAACACTGATACCATCTGATACCAAAGGTAAGGAGTATTAGACATGGATTTTCTCCTTTAAACCAAAAAAGGGAAAGTAGTCCATGTAATGAACATCCACTTGTTGTAGGGGTCAAGATGCTCAGAAAAGAGTATTGTGTAAATTCCAACAAATCCAGGAATTTATGTAAGGTGACTGAAACTTATTTCCTCAGACCGGCAACACAAATGGAAGGTTTGAAGATTTCAGAATCATAGCCTTCTTTATAAATAAATAGCTACTTTAAAAAATACTTGCAGACATGTCACCAACAGCATATTTTCATTAACATGCAAAACACCTTGGCATCAAATGTATCAGCATTGTTATCTAAATGCTTGTACAATTCTCCTGCACTGATAAGACCAGTTCCGGTTTCCAATGAAATCAATTACAAGTCTCCTGCTACCTTTAGTGGGCTATGGATCGTGTTCACAGTACATCATATCGCGCAACTTTCTATTATAATTCCATGCCCTTTGCTAAGTTAAAATATGTGGCTTCGAACTATGCAAGCTGGAGCAAAGTCTCCATCTTGGTCTCTCTAAAAATGTTAATATATACCTTTAGGCACAGCACAGATACTCTGAGCCAAGTAAAATCCTAGCTCTTGGTTTCACATGATAAAAACTACTGATACTCAGGCCCAGGTCTCCTGAGTGTGAAACAAAAGTAAATTAGAAGGAGCTCTGTAACTGCCTAGGCAGCACTCAATTCTTACTTGCAACATCCGTAAAAAAAAAAAGATTATTGGATCTGTAGAATAGAGGAAAATACATAAAAGAGGTAACTTTCTCCTGAGAATGCAGAGAAAATACTACTACAAAACACACAAAAGACAAAGGTTTACAAGGGTAAAGAACTGTATTAGAGGATAAAAGACTTCCTGAGCTTCTAAAATGCACAGCTGGTTGCACTGCATCTGTGTATGTGGAACAGATCTTTGTTTTCATTTGTAAGGTATTTGTGTTACTATCAAGTAGCTGTAATTATGATATTATGACTAAATTTGTCCTTTTTTATCAGGGATGAGGACACTCTTCTCTTTTGTGTCTTTTTTGTGCTCACCTACTCAGTGGATATGTCATCGCTATTTCATAATAACGTACAAAGTTATTACTGATGTATTCTATAGCACCAAGAAATAGTTAAGGTAACAGATCCTGTAGGATTTCCATGATTATGGTATAAATGATAGAATCATTCAGGGGTAAATGAATTAATTCAAATCTATGTCATAAATCAGAAAAAAACTTCCTCAATGTTGTTAGTTTTGCTTTCAAATACAGATGGTTGAAAAATTCTTGGTGCAACAGCTTTGTCTTCAAATGTATTTTGTTAAAAATGAAATTGAATAATGTTGATTTCAATAGATTTTTAATCTGGTGAAAAGTTAAAAAGAAACAATTAAGCTTTATTGATTTATTCTTAAAATACTGAACAACTCTGGTACACTAACAGTTAAATTTAATTTTTATTGTTTTGCTGCATTTCAACCTCTACAGCAATGTTTTACTTTTTTGGTGATTGTATGTATACAATATTATACAGATTAAATAAACACCAGAATGTGCTCTGATACTAACCAGAATACTTGACTTTACTGAAACAGAAAAAATTCTTAAGTTACATATTTTAAAGACATTTTGGAAAAATCTGCTTTTCATTTTGGTGAAGAACTTTATCTCATATCAAAATGTCACATTTTTCCATGAAATTAAAATTCCAACCACCACCAATCTTGGTACAGCTTCCAGAAAACTCATTATATGACTGAGTTCACAGCAAGACTTCTGTAATTCTTTTAAATGTAAAAAAATGTAAAGGATTTGACAAAGTGACACATTGTGTTGCTCTTGAACAAAGTGATATGCTCTTAAGATATTAATAAGTGAGATTGCATGCATACTGGAGAAAAGCATAAGCATATGAGGAAGGCTAAGGACCAAGGAAAACACGAGTGACTTAAACAAGGGCCTTAAAATATCTGGCCAAGAGGATGCTTATTTTAAGCAGTTCTTGGAGCTTTTCCCCTTCTTAGGGAAGACAAATACATTGCCTTAGAAAACGGAGGTGAACTAGTAAGTAGCAACAGCATATCTTAATAGTCATGGTACCATTTTTGCATTGCTCTCTGCATTACAAATCACAAATCCCCAGTCACTGTTTGAGAGAAATTTTAAAAGCCTTCTACAAATTAGGTTACATCTGGGAGAAAATCCATATTCATGAATGCCTACCAGCTGTTACACTGCATTAGGTGTACTCCTGGAGCACAACTTTAGTTCATCCAAGAGGAACCCAGTTCACGTTCTCCAAGTCTGCTCTGGGGTATGAACCAAAGCAGAGTTAGAGGGGATGATAAGGACATTCAGTTCAAATGTACACTCTTGATTTGAATGAAAATACTTCTGTAGACTCATCTTCCACCTCTGGGTCAGATACAATCCACAGAGAGAAAGCTCAGCAATGATTTGCAAAGAAGTTAAAGCTATGGCCATGTTTTGTGTCTCAGCATATACACAGGAATAGCGAAGGGGCTGCACAGCTTATAGAAAATGTGCATTAAGCTTAGATGCTACTAGAAGAAAAACCATCATCTCTTCTGCATATGTAACACTGGGCTCTGAGCATATAAAAAACTTATAAAAATCTTTCTATACTTCTCTCTGCTTGCTGAATCAATTACTGCTGACATACATGTTTCTCAGAGCCAAACAACGGAATCGAGCATGGTGAGATAAGGCACGGCGATGACAGAATATCTATCAGCAATTGACAGAGCACTGAATTGGCTGAATTCCCACAATTCTGGGATTTTAGGAATAGCCATGAGGTGCATCCATCACATTGAGATGAGCATTTGCTCAATTTCTTGTGGTATCTAAACCAGACGGGTTTGGCATAAAGAAATTTGTTAGGTCTATATACAGCAAGTATATAAAATATTAACAAGCTTGGTTGTGTCAAATGAAAAATAATTGGCAGTATCCATTTTCCTCATGGCAGATCTTAATCTTTTGTTGTTGTTGTTGTGCTGCCTGATTTATTAAGACTTTAATAGTCCACATGATAATTTAGTATATATGTTCCTTCCTGTTTTATTAACAGTTAGTGAAAAGGTTCTGATCATTCACTGAAAATTTGTATCACGGGAGATGGGTAGTTAAATCTTGATTTTTTTTCCTAGTCTGTAAAGAATGCATATTATTATTTTTAAACATGCGCATTAACTCAAGCGTGTTGTACAAATATCTTTCTCCAAGACTGCACCATCTGGCAAAGACAACCAAAACTTTCTTTTTTTTTATTTTAGATACATATGCATAAATATAAGTAACAAAAATATGCAACTATATACTTAGATATATTTCAGAGATGGCTCAATTGCCACGAAGAAGGAAGGATTTTCAAGAAAGTTTAAGGGAAACTTAAAACAAATCTCGTCAGTTTATTGATGTGTTACTGGAGATGCTATTCAGAATGTGAATTATTCATAATCCAGAACTGTCAGAAGATAACTTTAAATACCTGAGGGGATATCTAGTCAAAGCAGATAGTTTTGGGGTGTTCACATTTCAGCATGACATTACCAAGAATCATATTTTTCAATGGTAAGCTGTCTGTTGATGGTGTAGGAGAATATGGAAGTGTTTTTCATAAAGAAGAAGTCTGACTAGAGTAAAAGGAGAAAAGTAGTGCTTCTGTCACTTTCACAGATAAAAGAGCATGAAGAAAGATAAAGAAAAGGAATTTTTGGCTGAGACTTCATAGTTAGATAGGCAGGATGATATATCAAAAGGTCATTATGCCATTCTAACATTAATATCAATACACAGCAATATACAAATCCCAGATGATCCTACTATGGTCAACTATTTTATTACTCTTGGAATTGAAAATTTCATTTCATTATTTGTTTCCTGAAAAATACTTATTAATTATGAAAAAACCCCTTTGTGATGAGGGTTAAGAAATTGCCTTTAAAAATGAATTTTAAAAAACCTAACTGTCTAAGAAGCCTATTTTTATGGTTTAACTGAGTATTAAGTTTCCTTGTTTCAGAACGTTTTTTTGTTTCAAAACTCATGTTTAGTAAAGCACATTATAAAAGATTAAGCTATAGTACTTGCTATTCAAGTTGAATAAAAATTAAAATATACTGAAATTCTGATCAATTAACTCCTGTTTTATTTTTCTTCGTGTCTTTTGTTAAGAGTAATCATTTCTGGTTGGGACTCAAATGTTTTCTTTAATCCTCAACATTTTCAGAGGCTAAGCATTAATTTTCCTGTTATAATGCAGGTTTTAATTTTATAGGGACCATCACCTCAAAAAATAAGTTACAGTGGAGTGAGATTAACTTACAGCAAAGCTCGTCTCCCAAAAGCATTATAATGTAAACTGCTATGGTAGCAGGATTTAAAAGACAAAAAGAACGGTATGTTTTGCAGATGATGAAGGAATCACAGGGCAAGGAAGTTTTAGACACTTTTTGAGAATCATGGAATCATGGAATCTTCAGAGTTGGAGGGGACCTCTAGAGATGCTCTAGTCCAACTCCCCTGCCAAAGCAGGATTGCCCAGAGCACATCTCTGAGGGCTGCATCCAGGTGGGGCTTGAAAATCTGCAGAGAAGGGGACTCCACAACCTCCCTGGGCAGCCTGTCCCAGTGCTCTGTCAACCCCACCGTAAAGAAGTTTTTCCATGTATTTGAACAGAACTTCCTATGTTGCAACTTGTGACCATTGCCCCTTGTCCTGTCACTGGGACCCATTGTAAAGAGTCTGGCTCCATCCTCCTTCAATCCACCTTTTAGATACTTGTAAACATTAAAAAGGTTCTTCTCCAGGCTAAAGATTCCCAGCTCCTTCAGCCTTTCCTCATAAGGGAGATGCTACAATCCCTCAATCATCTTGGTTGCCCTTCGCTGAACTCTCTCTAGTAGTTCCCTGTCCCTCTTGAACTGGGGAGCTCAGAACTGGACACAGTAAGGTGAGAAGAAGGTGAGAAGGATTCCTGGGGTATTTAAGAAGCAGAGTGTTACAAGTCTGCCCTCTGAAGACAGCCGTGTACATTCAGCACACAAATGAGAGAATCAACTCAAGTTAGTGGTGGATTAGGAAGGACACAATGGAAATCCTTGCCTCCCCTGCCGAAGTCTACTGCTGAGGTCTTAAACGGAATGGTCTAGTCAGGAGTTTAGCTCAATGCCAGCTCATTCCTAATTTCTGTTTAAGAAGACTATATGGCAAAAATGTGTCAGGCTACCCATTTCTTTGAGCTTATTTGTCTGTGGTCATCTCAGGATTGTGAAAATTTCTGGCTTTTTTGGCGAAAAATCTTAGCTTCCCTTCCTTCTCAATTTGTATAACCAATAGCTTTGCTTTTTTTCTGGTCAATAGAGTTATTCTAATTAGATCAATGACTATTTATATCTAAAAATCTTCTAATAAGCACTTCACACAAGTAATGTGGACATTCATCTCACATAACTGCATACATCTACCCTTATTCATCTGTATCTATGCAGGCCACTCTAGGGTCCCTTTATAGAGAACAGAAAAAAACAGTCACTTTTAGGACAGAATTAATCCAATTTAATTTCAATATCTACCTTAGGGTAAAATAGGCGATGCTCTAGAAATACATGTAAGGGAGGTCTAAGGTGACGATTAGATGAAGACATCCACTTTGTACGTGTCTTATTTCATTAGATTTTTTTTCTCTAGATATATTACTATATAATAGAAATGTTTGATATTCATATAGCAAGGAATGTGTTTGGTCTTTGTAAAAAGTCAAAAAAACACAGTTTATGTCTTTCTTAGAAGTATTAGACAAAACAGAAGTACTATGGAGAGAAATTAATGTCCCTTTGAAACAAAGTATACCGACCAGTTTCAAGTCCATGTGTTTATCACTTGAGCTTTATACCTTGATCTTATGCAATAAAGGGACAAAATTAGAAGACCTTTTAATTCCCTCAGTTTTCTATTACTTTACCATCACAGGAAGTAGTTGTAATGCCCATGGATTCTGTTGTGCTAAACCTTAGAAAGGCTGCTGTTTTCTTATATGGTATTGAGTAAATAATGTATTTAGTTTTTGTATTGCTTAATATTATGCAGATGTTCACTCCCAGATCTCAGTGCTTGTGCCAGGTGTAACCAAGATCTACCAATTTTACCTCCAGCTCCCTTTGCTAGAGGAGGGTCTATGCTTTGTTCCAGTACCTATTCCTTAAGAAAGATTGCTTCTGTGAAAAATAAAATAGCTTTTTCTACCTAAAGATGGTGTAGAAGTAAACCAACAATCCTGTTTCTGACTACAATAGATCATGTTCTATTATCATTTACAATAGTGTAAAGCCTGAGCTGTTTGAGAAGAATGAAGTGAGGTGAGATTATATAGCATTCCTGAAAAGAAAAAAATAAAAAAGAAAAGATTTCATCTTTCTGAGGCACAGATGGAATATCCAGCTATATCTGTACTGCTTTGGGTAGCCATGCCTCTGTTTGGGCTCAAATTCACCAAAGTGATCTGGGTCAGTCACAGTCACGCTATAAGCATAAGCATTAGCATCTTTCCTTTATCAGTTGCATCGTACCTCACTTCAAAAGCAATGAACACCAATAACCTAGCAGTAACACACAAATTCTTACTTCATCATAACATAATAGTAACACATATCTTATCTGAATAATTTCCTCCATTGTCACCCCTCTGAAAGAGACACTTTCTGTCTCCTACCCCTGTGTGAACTCTGAACTGGCCAAACGGGATGCTTCCTGTTGCTACTGAGTCGAAAAAAGGTCTGCAATTGTAAGATGTGATACAGACGCACCAGCAGCAGATGATTAAGCAATTTCTTGACCTTGGTATAGGGGAGGAAGGACTTTACTTTCTCCTTCAAACAGACCACAGTGGAAAGAAAGGTAACCATAACCGTACCCTTCATATTCAACATGAAGTTCCAAAGCAGAGGAGTGTGTAACTAGAAAGGACTACTACTCTATGACAACATTGGTCTGAGGGACCATCATGACTCTTCCCGAGGTCGCTGGTGGTTTTCTGAAGCTGCAGATGTCATGTGCCTGTCTTGGGTCAATGCTTGAGTGTGATTTACAGAATCACAGAATGGTTTGGGTTGGAAGGGAGCTTAAAGAGTGTATAGCTCCAACTACCCTGCTGTAGGGGGGGTTGGAATGATCTTACCTTGTTCTACACATCTAAAAGCTTGCAGTCTAAGCATGGACCTTAGTTTTCTTCTCTAACTAATGGAAAGAAGAGACAACATACAAAAGTATACTGTTACACCTCCCTCAGAACTTGAGGCCTTGGGGTAGCATGAGACAAGTGGTTTTTGGAGAGATAGTTTAAGACCATTTTCCTTTTTTTTACTGCCTGACTCAACATCACACTGATGGCTCTTGCATCCCTTTTCTGCACTAACTATGCCTATTGCCTTACTTGACATTCAAGCCACAGTGTGAGCCCCCACAATGTGGACAGGGTGGATGAGCTTTAGACTGAGCTAGTACGAGATTTTAAACTTACTCTTTGGAGTTCTAGGAATCTGTTATTACCTATTAGACCCTGAATCAGCCATTGTGTTTTAAGAGATTATAACTATCAGTGAAAAATTTGAGTAACTGGAATACATTCAAATGAAGTAACGGTGGTTTAAACCATCATTGTTGATTCATATATGGCAACAGTTAACTGATTCTGAAACAACCATAGCATTGCCTTTGGAAGAATCTATGCTATCTGGCTCAAATTCTGAATTACCAACAGAATACTAATCAAGGTGAAAGATGTCCCTTTCTACTGTGTCCTAAATGCAATCCATATTGTTGTCCCCGAGGCTATTATTTCTGAAACATTAGACAAAACTACAGGTAAAATGATTATTTAATTATATCAGTCTTTTACATTTCTGTTAGAAACTTTACTAGTGTCTCTCCTCCAAGATCTTTCTACCTATTACAAATTAAAGATCTTCAAATTACCTGCCTTATAGTTTCTTGTTTCAATTTAACTCTCATTATTTATGCCCACTGGAACAAATAATTATACTGATTTTATGTTGACCAGCCAAACTTCACTCTTAGCTTGGATTGGTGCTAGACAATACTTACAAATATTTCCCCGTGAGATGTGTAACTGTCAGACTGTCAGACTTTGTAATTCATCACCGAATGGATGAACTTACCAGTGTAACTCAAAGAAGTCTACAAAGACAGCATTTTCAAGTTTGTTCAGCTTTATTGTAGGAAAGAAACTAAATGATAAAAAGCATCAAAAGGATCAGAAGCATAAAGTAACAGTAAATAATAGATTACAAAAGAGTACATTGTTGCTATTGACTGGCTTTGATTGTCACCTTTGCAAGTTTATCCACCAAGAAAACAATTATTTTGCAGAATTCCTGCTACAGCAATAGTACATTAAAAGCATAATTGAAGATATACTATCATCTTATTGCTCCACAACATTGAATCCAACCCTATCACAGGATACCCTTAAGTGTGCCATATCTAACCAGAGATAAAATATTAAAGATTGTATTACTGTTGCAGTTCCTGGTATAAAAATAAATAAACAATAATTACATACCATAAATTAAATCTGATAGGTGAAAATCTGTATGATTTTCTGTTACGTCCACACAAAGTAATCTAAGATCTGTCCAGTCATATGCGTGAATTTTAGCTGTGTATTTAGCAGCAGTAAGGGGCTTTAACAAGAGAGAGTTCTTAATTTGTTTTTCTTTTATTTGATTAATTGAATTTTGTATGTATTAAATTATAAATTTCTTCAATAATGCCTTTACCTAGTTACTCTTTCTTATTCATTAAATACAAACATGGATAATTTTGTTGACTGATTTTCATCAAAATGTATTTTAACTGTCTTCACTAGAGTTTTGATGGTTTTCGTCAAATGAAGACCTGTCCATAGAATGAGACAGTTGCATTGTAACAAAGAAGTATTTATCTTGAGCCAGTAACTTAAATTCATTTAAAAAGCAATCTGGTGTCCTAACACTGTAAAATCAAATCTAATCTTGGGTGTAAACAGCAGTATTCTATATCAGAGTAACTCGGTCCATTGTTATCTCTTCTGCAACAGATAAACAGAGGTTCACTGACATTCCATATTGGACGCTCAAAATTTACCATGAGTCCAAGACATGATTTCAGAGTAGTATTTTTTATTAACGTGCACTAGATGTAAAATATGTCAGTTGAAAGGAGTTTGCATACGAAAGGTTGGCTAAAATACAGCACAAAGATCATTAGGACAGAACTACCTGAGAAACAGAAAACATCACAAAAGCACACAATGGTCTGAGGGTTTGATGAAAAGTCAAAGCCAGGAGGTATCAGTCACCTAGATATGTTCAAAGAATATAATTAAAGAGTGGCCTGGAAAAGCAGAACCTAGTCTGACATGCATAAGCCTAAAAAATATCCTGGTATGGAAAAAAAATTAATAAAGTTTAAGTGCATTGAATTCTTAAATCCCAGATCCTGAACAGGACCAAATAAAACTTTCAAATACCCATTAACACTTCAGATATACTCCTTTCTCAAACATCTTTTGTAAAATTAGCTTACCTATGAAACCAAACAACAAAATCTTTTCACATTTATCTTTTCATTTACCGTTGCCACTATGCTGCTGATGGCATACTAGCTGTTCACAGAATCACAGAATCACAGAATCGTAGGGTTGGAAGGGACCTCTGGAGATCATCTAGTCCAACCCCACTGCCAGAGCAGGGCCACCTTAGAGCAGGTTGCACAGGAACGCGTCCAGGCAGGTTTTGAATGTCTCCAGAGACGGAGACTCCACCACCTCCCTGGGCAGCCTGTGCCAGTGCTCTGCTACCCTCAAGGGAAAGAAGTTCCTCCTCATGTTTAGGTGGAACTTCCTGTGCTCAAGCTTGTGCCCATTACCTCTTGTCCTGTCCCTGGGCACCACAGAAAAGAGCCTGGTCCCATCCTCCTGACACCCACCCTTCAAGTATTTATAAGTGTT
>VXBO01001409.1:87555-116744 GCA_013400135.1 Rhinoptilus africanus | reverse complement strand
AACCAGTTTTCTATCCACCTCACTGTCCATTCATCTAACCCACTCTTCCTAAGCTTCCCTAGGAGGATGCTGTGGGAGATCGTGTCAAACGCCTTGCTGAAGTCAAGGTAGACCACATCTACCGCTCTCCCCTCATCCATCCATCCAGTCACACCATCATAGAAGGCGATCAGATTAGTCAGGCATGATTTCCCCTTGGTGAATCCATGCTGAGTACTTCTGATGGCCTTCTTTTCCTCCATATGCCTTGAGATGACGCCCAGAATGAGCTGTCCCATCATCTTTTAAAAGGGTTAAGGACTGCTCAAAAGAGAAGTCTTATTTTAACTTGGAAGTGATTCATGTGACCTTGTTGCACAAGATTTCTCATAAAACATATTTTGGAAAAAAATTAGTATTGCATTTTGCTGTGTACTCAATCAGGAAAATCTCATCACATTACATGCTTTATATGTCAGTAAACAAACTTATTTATTTATTTATCTTAGGAATACTTCAAGGCTGGGGTTTTTTCCATGGTCTTGCACCCTTCAATTCTGTTGAAAATGAGGATGAGACCTTGGGATATATTTCCTTCCACACATACATGATTAGGAATCTAAATTCCACTTTCAACAATGAAAAGAGACTTTTACAGATTAATGTAAGGTAACAAATAACTGTGTCTCAGCTACTCAGTGTTACTTTCTGTGTGCCTTTCCTTGTTGTACAGCATCCCACAGAATACATGATGTAATGTGACATAGCTTACCTTAATAAAAGAGCAATGAGACTGAGCTTTTGATAGGCAATACCAACCATATTTCCATGGAAACCTACTGTGGAACACATGAGGTATAATGACTGCTTACTGTCTGCTAACTGCGATTTGTCAAAACTCTTGCATTCCTAAATGGCCACATCCCATTGCCCTTCTAAAGCACCAACAGTAACATTTGTAAATGCAAGGCTAGATTAATTAAAAAAAACCCCAAACATACAGATAAGGAAGTTATAAGGAAGCCTGGCTCCTCCTTACTTCAACAGAAGTATGAGAAAGTGATTGCAACAAAGGGAAGTCAAAGCAACAGTCTCCAATTAGTCATTAATGCACCCAAAGGGCTGCTTGGAGTGGTCTTAAACCCATAAGAAACAACCTTTTTGTTATGATAGATGTAAGTGTAGTATTAGGTTTAAAGAGTTTGTGTATTTGCTTTGTCAGGCGTAGAGGGGGATGGAAAAAAATGAAGGACACACTAGAGTTTGTTTCCTGTAGGAAGCTACCACTGGAGTTTAAAAAACTTAGAGGAGAAAACAGTCAAAAAGGCCATATGTGTTTGGCACACATAGTACAGACGTATCCATTTTGAATAATAACCAAGACTCATGCTCTGGACTGTGCTCTGTATCCTGATTCTCCTGTCCTGGCCCTGTGCAGCCTTACCAGCTACTGAACCTCAGCTTGAAGAAACAAAGTTACGTAAGTGATAAGTGAGTATTTCTACAAATCAGCTTAGGATCCTATTAACGTCCTTACTTGCTTGGCAAATCTCCCCCACAGAAACGTTTATCCCACTGAAAGTCATGTAGTTGTTTCAGTGGGCTTCTTGTAACTGTGGTTGATAGTTCTGACACACAGGGCCTGAGTTAAATAACCTCTGATGAGATGTACCTGCATTCAAGGGTTTAAATAACACCTTTTTGTTGAGGGGAACAAAGACAAGTATCTTTATATTTTGAACTTCAAGCATTCAGACATGTAAATTACTTCTGGGGGAAAACAAACAAATAAATCCTCCTGAAAAGACTGCATGTGTCCTTATTCACTTTACACTAGTTTATCTCTGAGACAGTGTTTTGATCTGGCTTAATGTTGAGCTTGTGCATCTCTAACAAGGAAAGGCTTTAGCACAGTATATCCTTTGTACTCTCTCTGCATGTTGCAAGGGAACACAGCAGATGCAATGAACTGAATTATCTGTGTTTTGAATATGAAAAAATATACTATGAAGCCCAGTGAAAGGATGAGAAACAATGGTCACAAATTGAAATACAACAAATACCATTTAAACCTAAAAAACCCAACTTTTTTACACTGATGGTGGTCTAACACTGAAACAGGTTCCCCAGAGGGGATGTGGAGTCTTCATCTTCGGAGATATCCAAAATCCGACTGGACACGGCCTGGGCAACCTGCTGTAGGTGACCCTGCTCTGAGCAGGGAGTTGGACCAGGCGATCTCCAGAGACACCTTCCCTGTTCAGTTGCTCTGAGATTCTGCGGCTCTGTGAAGCAGTCACACATAATCTTACCTTAGCTTCTTCCTGCCCCAGTGTAGCAGAATATAGTTTGTCCTCGACAGGAGTACAGCATGCATGAAATTTTGTAGGACAAGGAGCCAAAATGAACTGTTTTTCTGGAAAATTTCTAGGGTTGACCCAGTCAAGCACACTGAAAGCAAGATTATGAAAGAAGTGAGCAGTGCTGTGTGGAAGTGTATGTAAATTATAAAGGCGACAGTGCAAACATTTGCACACAGGCTATTAACCTTTGGCAATTCAGAGGCACCTTTAAATGTAATACTGTCGTGGAAAGTTCAGTAATGAAGACTTGTCCCTTGGAACTGAAGACTCCAGTAAGCACTAGAAGATCTGGACAAATCCGATGAAGTTTGATGTGGCATTCTAAAATGTTTAAAGAAAGCACTTGCACTTCTTCACAAAAGGGAGAGCATACTCCCTATCCATTACAGTTTTCATGTTCAAATACAAGAGCAGCTTGCAAATGTTTTCACAAAATTCCAAAATAAAAAATTAGTGAGGATTCTTGCCATGTTGCAATGTAGAATGGGAGCAGAAGTGGAAGCGATAAAAAAATCCTGAACAAACCAACTCAGTGAATACTGAGAAATGTAAAAAGAAAGGCATCATCAACGACAGCAATGCAGTCTAACTGAAGCTTGACACAAGAAAATACTAAAATGGAAAGATTTTTAAAGCCAGTGGGTCTTTAAACCCTAATACTGAACCTGAAAGGTGAAAATCTGAGGGCAGCAAGAGCTCCAACTCTGAAATTGAAACTGAATAGAGACAACCCAGAGGCAACATTCATTCAAACCCTTATGATCAGTCTGAAAGAACAGAGCCTGAGGGCAAAAAAACATTCAGACCCTGGCAATAAATTTGAAAGGAGAGAGCTTTAGGGTAGGAATTGCTCAGGCCTTAACAATGAGCTGGGATGGACAGATCTTCAGGACAGCCCCCACTCAGGACCTGGGACTGGAAAGGTAAGGAGTTAGCAGGGGAGACTGTGTGCATCCTACAGCCTCTGATAATGAGCTTCACTGAACCTCTGTTATAGTCTGTCCATTACCAAATACTGAATTTAAATGAATGCACTGCACTGCATACTAAAGGGTCTGGAATTAGAATGAAGTAAGGGAAAAACCAGGAGAAGCAACACAGCTCATCCAAGAATGATGCTACAGCCTTCAGTGTGCACATCCAAGCTATCACTTCACATTAACAAAACTGACTGGTCAAAGAGCTTGCTTAGTGCAAGATATGTTTAATCAAATGGCATTCTCTTGTTTTGGGATATTCAAAATCTGCAGTAAAAATTAACAAAAGTGACTTTCTCTACACAGTACATCAGCTATATAACTGCATTTGCTTTCTTTTGTCTTATTTGTATACTGATCATACCCTGAGTAAGTTAGATATCCCGATGCCTAAAAAATGAATGTTTCTTTACCATTGCACAATCCTGACTTCATAAATCAGGATCCTAAAATTCATAGGTAAGGCAGTTGAGTGTAAGACGTGCCCTGGACATCTCCAGCGGGCAGCTCAGAACCCCAACAGTGGTCAACTGCACTAAAGATTCAGTTCAATAAAGCAGATTTTGGAGTTGTGCTCCTTGAAAGTCCCCTGTGTTCAGCCAATTAGCACCTAATATCATAAACACCCCCTGACAGCTACCGATAATCACAGCATAAGCTCTGAAATAAACCTAAAGAACTGCAAAATGGAATTATATCTCTTTAAATGCATAATTACTTTCACTGCATGTATAGTCATATTACATACTGAATCAGGTTTCACTTCTTGTGAGGGGTTTTTTTTTCTCCTTTCTTAAAAAATACCTTCAATTAAAAGCATGTCCACTTTTCAGAAGCCAATTGCAACTGGTTTCAAGCTTTACAGGGGTTTATCATAATATTTCAACCATTTCAGACATATGCTGAGTGTGCTATTTCTTCATACGAAGTAATAAGCTTCCAAACCTTTATTCTCATTATCCTCAAACTATTTTCGGTTTTAATTTAGAAATGGAATGACTTGTAGATTCTTCCCATGTCCACAGATTCTCCTTCTTCCTTTAATGAGGTAGCAGTTGATGCCTCTTATTGGGAATGTCTGACTGTTCTGCTTCGCAGCAATTCTTATATAGTCAAGAATTATGGAAGTAATCACGCTCTGTAGGAATACATCCCACTAAAGCTAGTGATACGGTTCTCAGATTTCCAATTTACAAGTTTTAAATTAATGACGGTTTACTCTGCTGCATAATAAAAAGGGTAGTTATCACTGGAGCTAATTCATTGCACAGTACTTTATTTCTGAGATTCACAGTCTTTCCATGCACAGGACACAAAGTAAGCAATTACAATAAAGCATGTATCTGTCAAGATATAAGGAAATGTTTAGAGTACTTAAACCAGGAAAGACACTTATCGCCATGTCATTTAAAAGACTTTTAAAGAATGTATTTGTCATCTGAAACTGATTAGAAAAAAAAGTAAATTGGGAGAAACTGAGGGAAGGAGCTTTAAGTACTAACAGCCTAATTTTTAATATAACGTGGATTTCATGCACTAGTAGAATCATAGAATGGTTCAGGTTAGAATGGACCTTAAAGATCATCTAGTTCCAACCCCCTGCCCTGGGCAGGGACACCTCCCACCAGACCAGGCTGCTTAAAGCCCCATCTAGCCTGGTCTTGAACACTTCCAGGGATGGGGCATCCACAACGTCCCTGGGCAACTTGTTCCAGTGCTTCACCACCTTTACAGTAAAGACTTTCTTCCTAATATCTCATCTAAATCTTCCCTCTTTCAGTTTAAAACTGTTACCTCTGGTCCTATCATTACACTCCCTGATAGAGCCCCTCCCCATGTTTCCTGTAGGACCCTTTTGGTCTTGGAAGGCCGCTACAAGGTCTCCTCTTCTCCAGGCTGAACAACCCCAACTCTCAGCCTGTTCTCATAGGAGAGGTGCTCCAGCCCTTGGATCATCTTCGTGGCCCGTAGTAGTTTCATTTATACCATTCGTTCAGCACTGCCTTCAGCATTTAAGGGAAGATCAGAATGATGTTGCCTGGTCTCCAAAATAGCACTCAATAACCATCCTTGAACATGCATTTCATCACTTTTACTTCTTAGTAGATTAAAAATTTTAGTATCTTTATCCTTCAGAAAAATTATGATCTGGTCTTACCAGGTTAGTTGTAAGCAGAACAGGCAATGCAAATAACTTACCAGCAGAAGAAAATCCATCTAGAAAGGGAACTACCATCTACCTGGTGTTTTTTCCCACTCGTAGTGCCGTCTCAGATTTAAGGGGGATAACAAGGTCTGTTTGGAGACATTCAGCTAAGCACTTGGAATAGAAAAAAGATTCTCAGTTGAAGATGGCTTAATTGCCTTGTAGATACATAGATGCTACTTTAAATGACAAAACTTAAATACGGGCAAAGGAAAGACTTCCCTCAAATGTTATTTTTGTTGTTTTATCATTGTTTGCAATGATTAAAAATATGTAAATACTACAGCTAGGGCATAGGATGAGGTATTAGAGCTTTTAAAGGGTAACTACAACACTGAACAACTAGTAGTATTCATTTAATCCATGTGTGTATGGTTGCAATGCTAAAAGAGAAACACAAATGGAGAGCATTGTCCACAGGTGAAAAGCTGTGAACGACAATACCATCAGTCTTTCTCAAACTTGTTGGTAGTGTTCACCTTTACAGTATTTAGGTCCTTAGTCAAAGTCAGCGGAGTTGGGCTTTGCTTCAGTTTGCACTGGAAGAACAAGAAGGGTTTTAATATTGTTAGGAGGCTTTTTCCAGAGTGTATACATATTTTCATATGGATTTCCTTAATTGCTTCTCTTAATTACTATTCCAAATTTAAATTAGGTTAGACTCCAGAACTCAGTGTTTTATCAAGAAAAATAAATGAATTAATTAATTCCTGAGAGTACATGTATTTCTCTCTTACAGCATTCTGTACCGCTGAACTCCCAGAAATATTTATCTATTAAGATTATTTTTGTTTCATATTTCTAACTATGATAATTTTATATTTTTGGTGTAAGTTATGTGATCATCTCTTTTCCTCTTCTTAAAGGCAAATCATGAATGTGCTATATAAAGTCACATTTTGAAAGGCAGATTGTACTGCAGTCTTAAAACTCTCAGTAACTAAAAAGCCACTGGTACATTACGGAAGTATTGAAAATAGCTGATTATTATATAACAAAGGAAAAGATGTTTCCAAGTATGAGCAACTTCATGCTCCCTCTTTTATGAAAGAAGTTGACCTAATAAAAGACTTCAAAGCTTTAACATTACTGTTTGAGAAATGCTATGCTTACTGCTTTAAAAATCAACAAAGCAAAATAATAACAGAACACTCAAATCCTTACTGTGATGCAAAATATTTTCAAGGGACAAGAACTTATTTTTTAGTTCAAAGTCAGAGGAAATACAATTGAAACTGTGATTTATTGAAGCCTTTGGAGAAATAAGAGATGTTCTAAAGTTGCACAAATAAAGTCCAGTGGCCATCACTATGCTAGATTAAATATAAATATGAAATTCTGAATCAAAGAATCACATTAGTAGAACACTTAATCAGGATGTTGTCTCAGATATTGAATTAGGGCTTTGGCAAAATATCATCCCATAGTCATGATTCTGAAATTCAGTGTGTCTAGCTAAATAGATTCGACTTCAACAGAAACTACATATGCAGAACTCATCTCAGCATCTGTTCCTTGTTGTAGTTTAGGTAATTTTCCATTCAGTCTATGAACCAGTATAAACAATTTGACATCTTAGGAGCTGAGCATTGACTGTAAAATCCGTTGGGCAAAATGAAAGACTTGAAGAGAGTTATTAGGAAAATTATTTTACATGCATGATTTTATTATGCTTCTAAATTAAAGATATGACAGCTCATTCCTCCCTCATTCATGAGCCTGACATTGTAAGCAAAAATAAAGTTTTTATATGTATATTAAAAAACTATGTGCATATATATGTACAGGCATACTTATTCAAATCTGTAGGAACGTCTTCCTAAATACACCTTTTTAAAATCTAAATCTAAAATTTAATACAATGATGATTTAGTTCTATTGCATATGACAAGTAAATTGGGGATCAAGAGCTGTTATTTGAAGACTTAAAGGTGACATTTTCTTTTCCTTAACTTTTTTATTTACATTTAAGTAATAAATCCCTGGTTAGTCACTAATGAAACCTAAAGAAAATCTTTTTAAAATAAAAACAATAAAGTATTTCACTTCATTTAATAAGACGTTTTTGTTTGCTTATGGGGGTACCTTCTCTGCAAACATCTCAGGACACATGCAATTTCAGTTATGAAGATTTACAGTGTTGAAGTATTCACTTGAAAATGTAAAATACAAAATCAAATAGGATAGGACAGAAAAGAAAAAAAAAAAAGAAAAAGACATATATTTTCTTTTGAACGGGTCATTTTTCAAATAGTGAATTCAGCCCTTTAGAGGCAACACAGAAGTCCATGTAATAAAATTTCAAAACAAATATAGCACACAACATATTGAAAAAGGTTTACCACCTTTAACAAGAGCATTCTCTTCTCTCATCAAACACTTCTCTGCTGCTTTTGAGCAAATAGATCTGTACACAAAACACTGCACTGCCTCAACAAACAGGGCCACACTCGACATGAATTCATGAATAGAAAGCAGAGTTAGTGCCAACGATCGCAGTGTAGCACAAGCTAACATTCAGCATTAATATCCTGAATTAAAGCCTAATGAACTCACTGGGAGTGTTGCCACTGAGTGCAGTGAGCTGCGGCCCATGGTGTCCAGCTTCTCACCAGGCTTTGCACAATGCGATGTGACTCTACCTCCATTTGAACATCACCAGCTCAGGCTCAGTAATGCAAACGTGAGTCTGACTTTCTTCTAGCTGTAGTCACTGGAGATGTTAAAGATGGATAACTATCCTATCTCTCTCACAGGCAGTGAGGCTAAGGCTCACAGGCTCTCCAAACTCCATCTCTCCTGCATAGAGCGTTCCTTCTTCCCCTGCCCCAGCACTTCCACTCAAACACTGGAAAATTAACAAATTAATCTGCGATTTAAAAAATCCTCTGTTAGAGGATAGGAGGAATGGCCACAGAACTACCAAAAAGCATTTAATTATTGTGACCTTAGAGCAAAGCATGTCTTTTTTTTTTTTTTTTTTGGTCCGCAAAACTTCCTTAGAAATCAGGATAGGGTCTGAAGAGACCTGTGCAAACACTTTCCACAGATCTGCTCTCCAAGTATAAATTCCAGTCTTTACTAATTGTTTCATAATTAACACAAAGTATGAGGTCTTTCTGAAGGTGGGCTGATGGAGATGGCTATGAAGTACATACAGATGCTGTAGCTTACCATGTGTATATAAAGTGTTGAAGGGAAGCACCAACAGGATAAAAGTAAATGAACATAAGACATCTAGAATGGACTGCATTCCTTTGCAAATTATTGTAGGTCTTGTGGTGAAATATTAAAAATGACACAGTAATTGCCTACATTTGTTAAAGTATTTCCCAGATCCTTGCCAGCTTAACTGACCATTAGCTTTCCTTCAGTATCTTTCTGTCTGTACTTTTAGAAATAAAATTTAGATGAAGGGCACATGCTGGGACGCAGCATCCCCTCTCATGCTGTAGGTTAAGCTGAATACTGTAATAAAGATGCAATAATTTAATTAATATTTTCAGAAATTTATTGTTTTATGCGGTATCAGCTAATCCTAAACATAAAGCAGAAAAGACATCAATCTGCCACTGAAGGAAGACACAGGGAGCTGCTGGTAGCTTAGCCTTTCTGAAAGCCAGTCCACTTATATTTGGTATCTGAATTTGTTTTTTGGAACACAGATGTACATTCTCACCAAATATCCTTACAACTTACAGAATTTTCATTTTCTTTTATAATGGAATACCAAGTAAAATCAATTGAACAATACATGTCTCTCATCTCCTCCTACAATTTATCTAATTTACCTTAGTTACAATATGATTTATAACAAATGGATATTATGACCTTGTTTGCATCCTTTCCTCATGAAAATAACTGTGCCGTGTCCCATCGACTACGTGAAGACTTGGGTGATGGATCTCCATGCTGAACCTACAGCTCAGAAACCACCTACCTAACACAAAAATACATGCAAAGAAGCCTTTTGTCACTCCTCAGGCCTCTTGCTTTTCCCACAGCTCTCTGACAGCATCTTTATTAAAGAGTATCACCACCCACTTTCCTTCCCTAGGTTCCCCCTTCCCCCTCACCCCAAAATTTTACTATGCACATGCAGATTATAGGAGGCCTTCAGCCTTGATTCAAGAGTAGGGACGATATAGTTTTCCCTCCTTCTTCCGTGAAAGATAGTGTCGGTTATTTCTGAGCAAAAGTCCAAGGGGAACGGTCTCACACTGCTGCAAAGACAGACTAGAGCACCCAAATCACACAGAATCACAGAATGATAGGGGTTGGAAGCGACCTCTGGGGATCATCTAGTTCAAGCCCCCTTCCACAGCAGGTTCAAATCAAATAGTATTACTCAGTGAGTGTACCTCATCTTTAAGGACTCATTTATGGCTGTTACTCCTCTTAAGCATCTTTCTCCTTAATCCAAAACTGGAAGTGTTTTATTTACAGTCCAATTCAGTTACTGTGGAATCGGTGCATAGTGAATGTACTCAGTACCTCATAAAAGTAAGGTAGCATCCAGCAAAACGTGGGGTTTATGCCAGTTTAACTTCTGACAGTGTTTCCATTGACTTACGGTATGGTTTTTTTTAGCACTCAGCAATGGCAGAGAGAGTGCTAAAACAGACTGTTTGCAAATTCAATGGAAAAACCTAAGGAAGGCTCATCTTCTCTTGAAACATTCTTGTGCGTGTGGAAATGAAGATTTGCATGCATTCGTATTCAATAGAAATGGCTGGGCAGAGGATAATATCTCTACATGAATTCTAAAGCTTTCAGACACCCACATTTTTAACTGTTTTAGTCCAACTGCTTGTAGATAATGCACTGTGTTTAACTCCTACTAGAACATCTGCTTCATAATGCTCAATCTTGACATTAGAAAATTAATTAAAATATATTAAATTCATAATACTGCATCATTCTATGTAATGCAACATTTAGTGCTAAAGAGCAGCTATTGAATGACACTTCTGGTGAATGGAGCCAGAATGTCTGGTCATTAGATGATAGCAGCAATATTTTAGGTAGTAAGCAGATGTCAAATTAATTCATCAATACAAATAAAAATCTGCTTAACAGAATCTAAACCCAATCTTTTAAAGCATCAGTAATTTAACTGTGCTTTCCACACACAAAGAAAAAACTTACAGTTTTTATTTGGAATGACCTTTGCTTTAGAATGCTACGACAACAAAACAAGGAAGGAAGGAAAATAAACATTTAGGAAAGCCTGCAAAGCCAACAGAGTTCCTCCTTCCCTTGTGATGGGCTGCAGAATCTTCCGTAACACACTGGCCACCACCTTCTGGACCAGCAGCACACAGAAAACAGCTACAATGACATCCAGTACAAACACACACCACCCATTTCCCTGTTGATACTGTTCATAAATGAGAAGACTGCATGGAATGAACTGGTATATATCTATAACTAAAGAAACATAACATAATTAGACTACTCTGTTGCCTTCTCCATGTTGCGCTTTTTTTCACTCCCATCCTTCCTATTTAAATAATCTATTTCCAGAAATCAAAATAAAATGAAAGCTCATGGGCTTGTTTGAATCTGCATCAGTTTGCTGTATGGTTCCAGGTGCTTTGCTTTATCTTTGGCACTCAGTGATAATTAGAGAAAACTGAGCCCTGAATTTGGAAGCCAAATTTTCTACAATGAATAGAAAGTCCTGGATTACACAGAAAACCAGAATTCAACAGAATTAAGCACTATGTAGTCTGAAATACCATATACACTTCCCCTGTACTTCTGTTGTGAAAAAAGAGAGTCATCTGATCTTTTTGTCTTCTCACAGTGATTCTCCCAACATATTTTCCCATCTGTTTGAGCTTCTGAGTATGGTGATGTCTCTCCTCAACATGCTTTCAGATGCTGAATCCTACAAAAGGAACACATTTAACATCTCTGTATAAATTAAATCTTAAATGTTGGAAAAGACCTGCTACTCATGTAATTTTCTCCAGATTATCCTACAGACATTGTTTTTCATACAGTAAATATGACTAGATTTTTAGGGCCACAGAAAGCTCTGAGGTTCTTTGTTAAATCACGTCCTCTTGAGCCATCTCCCATCACTCATTTCTTCACTATTTCTATGAGAAATCATAAGGAATAGTGACTGAAAAACACTTGTTGGTAGCAAATGTTGGGGAAAAAAGGAGGGTTTTTTGCAGGAAAAGTAATTTGATTAATTTATATCCTAAAAAAATAAAATTTTAAAGCTTATTTTTCAATTTTTGTTTCCTTTAAAATTGTATGTTAAAAATTTAATTAAAACCCAAACCAGACTGTCTTGACATATGAATTTTTAGTTTTAGATCACCCATGACTATTCAAAGTGCAGCTTTTCATATATAAAAGGGTAAGAAGGTCAAGGGTAATAATGTAGTTTTTCTATTTCAGATATGTGGAGAAATGGCAGATTTCCCTTTCACCTCTACTAATTATTTTATTTCCTGTTGGTCTTTTCATAGCTACCCAGAGATGGCAACTTGGAAACACATAAATCTCTGCATCCCAATGAAGGGGGCCAAAATTACCTCATCATCTTGGCCGGCCAGGTTAAAAAGCTAGTATTCAGGTAGCATGGAGCTCTGGCTATATTTTAATTCTCCCCATGCTCTTTGAGGTGATTTGTACTCTTTGAGGAAAAATACCTACAACAGTGACCACTTTTGCCTTATTCATTCAAAGAACATGGGAGAGCTTTTCCTTTGACCTCCCATTACTCTCAATGTGACTTGCCCTGAGAAAATTACACTGATCTTTTTTTCTTTCCTTCTTTTTCCTCTTCTCTCTGGATTCCCTTGGTATTCTCTTGCTATATAATAGGCTGACCTACTTCTTCCCATTTAACATACTTTTAATAGTTTCATCATGTATAGTCAAATAATTCTTGATGTCAAGTCTATCAGTGTTGCTTTTCATCAATGTAGAATTCTCTTTGGTTCTTCTATAATTATACTTCTGCCTTCTTCTTGTCTACAACTCTTCAGATTATTTAAACATCACCTGCATGATCCAGTTCATTATTTGCTTTAATATTTTTAAGCAAGATAATGTATACTTTATCAATCTGAGCTTCCTGGTGCAGTTAGTGTTTATCGTGTAATTCTGAACAAATTCCCACTGTGTAAGGGCAATAGACTGTCTCTAAAAGGGGATGCTTCTAGCTGTAGTTTTCCAGTTATGACAACCACAGTTTACAACAGAGCGTAGGCAGCCTGGCAAGGGACGAGGTGATCTGCAAGAGGCTAATTTGTTAGAGGACAGAACTGCCATTTTTCACATCTTTCCTTATTAGTCCTAAAGTGAAAGGAGCAGGAATTGCAGATAAACTGAATCAAGCAGGGTGGGACCATAGAGACTTCAGGTTCAGGATGGAGTGCTTGGATCCACTGCTGGCTGTTTCATTATTTTCTATTTAGCAGATGCGGTCCTGGCAGCAGCACTGAGGACTCCTTCTCAGTGATTCAATTATTAGCAGCAATGAAGTATCCTCTAGCATGTGCTCTGTCTCCGTCCAGCAGCGAGCATCTAATTCCCTTCTGCAAGATCAGGGAGCACTAAACATGCCATGCCAACGTACCTCCACATCTGCATCCCCCCCAGCTCCTCACAAAGCTGAACCCGTGACTCAGACTCGGGCAATGGCTCTAACTGCAGAGATGTTCCAGTAACGAAACACATATTTTAACAGAATGAGCGTTATACTTTTATTTTAAAAACATAACTCTCTAAAGAAGTGGTTCAGCAATATGCATTGTGAATGACCGTGTCAAATTCTGGTGCTTCCAGTGGGATATCGGTTTTGTCCCTGTCATCATTGTTTGCCTTTGGCATGCTGTAGGCATCTACACGCTGAACATACAGATTTTAATTGGCTTCTTGCTGGTGCCCAACTCTCCTCCTACTCTGCACAGCGAATCTAATGCTAGAAAAGGTTTCTGGATCCCTTTCCAGTAGTTGAAAGTGCTGATAGTGATATATGATACCTTTAATAAACTTATTAATTAGTCCATTCTTCCACAGATTCACATTCCAGTGTTGATAACACACAGCACGCTAGGAAAAACAATAAAATGAAAAGAGGCCCGGTGTGCTACTTCATCATACTCATAGCCTGGACTTTCTCTGCAGTAATTATCCTCTGAATTTTCAAATCAATTTTTAATTTTCACCTATACTTTCACTAAAAGGAAATACTTAAAAAGTAACAAACATGCCATGGTCTCCTATTTTTTATTCCTGTTGATTTCCAAAATGCCCATGACGGGAGGGTGAAGGGTGTGTTGACTAAACTAGCAATCACGTTTTAGTGACTGTGACTGCGGCCAACATCTGGCACCCTGGTACCATCTGAGGCTTTCAGAGCTTTTCTTATTCCCAGAAGCCCTTTGAATATTGAGAGCTGATGCTTTGACATCCTCTTCCTCCTGCAGCTGGGCCCAGGCTTGCTGACATTTGCAAAATGGACGAAGTGCCCGCAGTTTTCACACGCTCTGCACACATCGTAATTACCGCAGTCACCCTGCGTGGCTCTCGTTGACCTGTAGATGGTGGCCTTAACTATTCAGAGACAGTGGTTTATGCACAATGATCTAAAATATTCCCTAGCACACATGGCCAGCAGTTCGCTGCTGCGTGTGGGAGGGGTGTGTGTGGCTGCAAACACGTGCATGTGTGTGTGTGTGTACACACATCCCTCCCTGGCCCCGGCAGTGATGCAGTGGCCCCGTAGCTGATGCTGTGAAGCAGGAAATCCAATTATACCTAACTTAGCATGCATAACTAAAAATGTTATTATTGGTCATAAAATTATCCAGCCCTTTTAAAAATCAAATCTATGAACTATGTGAGTGTACTCCTCAGGCTGGCTTCACGCTGTGTGAGGAAGTGCTCCCTTTAATTTGTTTTAACTTTGCCTGCATTACACAGGCCTCATTTGAGCGTGAGAGAAGGTCGAGGGAAAGTGGCTAATTTTCGTTGTAAATTCTCTGGGAATTTGAGCTTACGCAAACTTCTGCTACTCCTGTGACTGCACAGAGCCTTCACAGACCCTATACGGCATTTCCCAAGTCAAAGCGCCACGACAACAAGAAGATCTGTTTTCCAAATATGTCCTAAAATGAAATGTCACCAGTTTGATGAATAGCTTCTGTAGCATAACAGCGTGTGTGTGACCAAATGGCAACACATCGTTTACACAAAAAATGAGCATAAGAAAATAAAATGACGCTGAACAGCAAAATTTCATGTTATTAAAAAAAAGAAAAAAAAAATCCCCATTAGAGCCAGTAGCAAATCACATTATCTTTTAAAACCTTGAACATATACAGATTCATCATCTTGACAAACGAGGTAGATGAGAGTTAACAAAGATCATCGCTATTTATGGTGCTGTGAATTCCTCTCCTAAAACTTGGGTTCCGAGGGGAAAACTCACTCACAGCCCCACAGTGGACAGGCTGCAAACCACGGAGGTTTCATGGGCAAGGCAGGTGGACTCTGCCCCAAGCTCTGGGGTATCTCCTTCCTCTGCCTGGAGGGATATTTTGTGTCCACTAAAATAAATTCTTTCCCCCCAGTTTCAGCACCTTGGCAATATAAACCCTGACATGACTTACTTCAATTTTCTCAGAAATATCCCCTGAACGTTAACCTCCATAAATGTATTTCAGGACACAAATCCTTGAGGATGCCCGTGCAAACCAGTTTATTTGTATTTGGAGAGTGGAAAAAAAAAAGTTATATTTGTGAATTTCCCCATGCTGCTAGTAAACCAGACAAGCTTAATGGTGCAGTAAAAAACATATTAATCAAAAGTTCAAGTCAGATTTTTATACAGTGGTAGCAGAGGTTACAAATAACACAAACAAAACCCCAATTGAGACCGAGTGTTTGCAAACCGACTGCTTCCTCGCTGCTCAGCCTCCCGTACTGAGGCCGGTAGGACACCTCTCAGAAATCCCAGGTGACAGCCACAGTTCAAAGTCTTCTGAATTTTACTTGCGATTCTGAAAAACAGATCAGCTTTCCCTTGCACTAATACATACGTACATTCGAAATTACTGTTTAGGATACAAATGCATTGGGTTTGGCCATCTTGGGTACTCAAAGATCATTTTCTCCCCTCCTTGGTTCACACCTCATCTAGTAGAGACTCTGTAAATTGCCCAAATGTTGTGAATTGCTATTCCAAAAGTTGGGCACCTTATCTGTTATGAAAAGCTGTTCCCTTTTTTCCTTAGTCAGACAAGGATGAAATATCATACAAGAAATCTGCTTATTCTGAAAGCTCATGGATTTTATTACCTTGGCAACAAAGTGATCTGTTCAAAATGCTTTTTGCTGCCAGTTTTAGAGGTTTCTGTGTCACAGAAAAAACCATGAAGAGCAGATGAAAAGGCAACTGACCCCTTCCCTTATGTTTGCACCAGTCTTCACAGAGGGGAGAATGGACATACTGTGAAAATGAGGTGCCTGGTTGATCAGAACCACTGGTAGTTAAATAGATGAACCGCATTAAAAATAGATTTTCAGTTTTGTGACAATCAGTAATAAAATCCCAGTTGGGAATGGAACATTATTTTCAACATGTCAACAGAATATTTTTAATGTAGAGATGAAAAACAATGGGAAAGAAAGAATATTTGAACAAAATAAAACATTTATTTTTTCGCATCAGTCTTTGGATTTTCATTAACCAATAAGCATCCATATACTGTCATCGATGCTTATTATAAATTAAAAAAAAATAATCAAATGACTTCACATGGAAGCTCCTGATAACTCTCCATTTTTCCCAGATGATTGTGGTGTTTGGTTGATTGTTCCCAAATGAGGGGGAAAAAAAAAAGTGACAGTGACACCCACCTCTAATATTCCAGTGCTGTCATACTGGTGTGTCACTGACAGGTGAAAAGCCTCCCACCCCATCACGAGGATAAGATGGAGCCCGTTTCCCATGCGCCAGAGCCTGTATCCCTGCCCAGACAAAGCCTCCCATCGCTCAAGAGCACACCTCCAGGAAACTTCTACTCAAATGGCAAGGGACTCACAGCATAGTCTTTAAAATGCTGAAGGCAGCAGGCTCTACTGAAAAACACGACCAAAGCTCAATCTTTTCCCTAAAAACCAACCACACACAAATGGCACGGTGGGCTTCAGTATTAATCGTTGCACCATGGCTCTTGTACCAAGCACAACTGGGTAGCAGATATTTTTGTGGGTTTTCTGTCAGCCCTGAAAATTTGGTATGAAATATGAAAATCAAGCAAGGCTCTATCCTAAGTAAAATCATGATTAATAGAAGAGTTGGAGGGGAAAACCTCCCTGAGTTGCAGCTCAGGAGCCTCATCATGAGCCAATTCATTGAAGCAGGCACTGTGAGTGAACCCCGTGGACATCTTTCGGAGTGGTGCACCAGCCAGAAAATAATACTATTCACCAGCCTCATACGGCACTGGTTGCCCTTTCAGTTAGTCTCCAGAAAAAAAAATATAAATAGGAACGTGATTTTCTGAATATTTTGTGCTGTTGAATGTGAACTACATTTGACTGAATCAAATAGCTTGTTTAAAATTAGTTTATGAGGTATTTATCATATATTCAATAATTTTGAGATTTTGAAAATAAGAAAGAAAAAAAAATACTGTTAAAAAAGAAATATTTGAGTTTACAAGACATAGACCACAAAAGTGAAGAGATTCTTAAGCTTAAGGAGTATGTTTTTTTAATGTTTTGGATAGAAATACAAAATGGCCGTAATTCCAAAAGTATGCCATGAAGTAAAGATTAGGTGTAGTTATCATTCTCTTCTTAAAGGTACTTGTCCAGGACTTCACCTAAGTTTAACTCAATTCCAGTTATGGTTGTGTAAGTGTATGTTCAGTTTAAGACTGTGTATGGAATTTCTCAGAACACTGCATACACATTTCCTGAAGTCAAAACTGCAGTCACTGCTGGTTTTCAGCACACTCAACACATAAGTTTTGTCTACTCTGTGGGCAGGGCGTTTTCATTTCCCCAGACCATCAATATTTATAAGGAAAAGCCAGTACATTTGACTAAGAGGGATGTCTTTCAGTTTTTTCTTGCCCTGAATATACAAAGAAACGAGAGCAAGTCAGCACCTGAGATTTAAATGTGAACGAGACACTTGCCTCCTACAGGACCTCATATGGAGATCTAACTAACCAGTTAGTCATTGAGCTGCATTAAACTGCTTTCCATTAGCTCCCCCTCCTGTCTGGTTTTTTTTTACCATTTCTTTTCCGATAGCTTCTACATTTTCCTACCCTCCTTTTTAACATTATTTTTAGGTCTTCTTCCATCTCCTGCCACCCTTGGGAGTCGGCAGCAGTTACGGGAGCCCACCTTTGCTCACTGCTCAGCTTCCCTGCCCGGACTGTAGCTGTAACCTGGCACCCTGCAAGAATTGATTGGTCACTCCGATCAAAACATTAAATATTTAAAGTGGCACCACACCATTCATAAAGGGAAATGTGGAGTGTTTGTTTACTCTCTGATAATTATTTTAGACCAAGCAGGCAGACTCAACCATCTACATTATTAATTAAAGCTCTAAAAACGAGCTAAGGACAGGAAACGTTCCTCTCTGCTGGTAACTGACAAAGAACAAGCCGTAACTCTCATTAGCCACAAGATAACATGAAAACCTTTTCCCCCAAATTGTGCTAATACAAAGGTAAAAAAATCGTATCAGTCTGTATTTCCAAATGGTTTGGATAGTAGCTTACTGGTCCTGAAACTTCAGATATTAATAGTCTTTAGGAGGTACAACTAGTGTTACTAATTTACTGTTGTTTGAGCCTATCTGTGGACTCAAGTAGAAAAGACATGTGGTCTCTAAAATAGCATGCTTCAAAACAGATTAGTTTGAAGGTTATTTTAAAGGAAAATTAAAGGTTTCCCCACAGATCGTGTAATAGCAATATATGATAATCCACGTAAAACTTCTACCAGTGGTCTATTTCTTTACTACTGTATTTATGTTTGCTGTAGGAACACGATATAAATACTTATCAATGGGCTTTGTGATCAGGAGCAATGCTGGAAATCAGAACAGAAATTCACATTTATGCTGAAAAGAACTGAGCAAAAAACCCTAAGAGTTACAGGCTTTGACACAAGTTCGATAGTTTCATTGCGCAACCTGAAGCAACACAAGAGTCCTGAGCTGGGATTTTCAACGATGACCAGAAAGCCTGTTCTATTCTGTCAAAAAGTTTCACACAGTCGAGTGCTGATTTGCAGTTTAGGACCAGAAACACTCAAAATTCTCATTTTTGTTAGACACAGGGGGACACATGCAAAGAGAATGGAAAAGACTAGTTACAGCATGCAAAGAGATGGGATAGATGTAAACGCACACGCCTGTGAACTGCAACTTTTGAGTGTTGCAGAATATAAAGCCTACCACTCTGCTGTGTGTCTCCACAGGACTCTGGAGCCTAATTATAGAGCTGTATGAAAAAGTTCTGCTTGTCAGCAGAACCGGCAGGGGGGGGGGAAAAATAAAAATCCACATTTTTGCACATTCACAGAAGAATAAAATATTTAGGCAGAAAATCATCATTGCTGCAGATGGACACTTACAGAACAAAAATGGGTAATTTTTGTGCAGCTCTGCTTGTCGTGAGCAAAGCCAGAATACATTTGGTCGCAGATTTAAAATCCAGCCCAGAATTCCTCAATCACTGTCAGTGGCTAAATATGCTTCACAGGGCAGTATGGACTAAGGGCTGCAGGTAAATTCAAGGTGGGGGAGGCACCCTAATATGAGCAGACGGGACTTCCCCAAAACCAATGTTACAGCACTTCCTTATGACAGCACAGAATTTGGCTCTGGGTAGTTTTGAGTCCTTTTGAGTAAGGATTTTGCACGAAAGCCCGATCACAATTGGAACAAGGGAAGATTGTAGAATCATAGAATCTTCATGGTTGGAAGGGACCTTTGAGATCATCGAGTCCAACCGTACACACACACAAAAAAAAAAACCTACAATCTCTGCCACTAGAGGATATGCCCATGTTGCATCAATGAGGAAAGAGAACTGGAAGAAACATAAGAGATATGAATTAACTGTTAAAGAAAATAGCAGTTGCTAGTGGCCGATGGACTTCCATCTGCCCCCTTTCTTTATATTTAAGGGCACATCATTTAAATGTGTGCTTTGGGTAAGAAGAAATATGCCTATAAAAGAATTACTCTATACCCAGAACATGTCATAAGGATCACTAAGGTATTTTTAGGAGAAATATAACTTGACAGGATGGTAGGTACAATACCTCTGATTCCCAGTGGTGCTCAGGTGACAGCCTCTACCCAGTATATCAAAAAAACCTCAATAACCCAGATCAGTGCTCTGCGCGCGTGTTGCGTGACCCTCCATATTCCCAACAGAGGGACTGTCCATTTGCAGGCACAGTGCCAGGACATGTAAGAGGAATAATTTATGTGGACTCTTCCCTTCTTCCCTTCACTTAGTATGGGACAGAGAAAGGGAGATTCATCACTGCACAGTCCCCACATTTCTCTACTACCCAGTGTATGTTTACAGCCTCTCAGTGGAAAGCCTGGCTCTTAAACTCAAGCTGTAGTGACCTGTGCTTTCAGCTTTGGATAAGTGTTTTTCTCTTAAGCTTGTTAAATGTGGTGTGAATTTTATGTGAAAGTGCTTTTTTCTTATTTCTTTTTTCTTTCTTTTCCCTCGGCATCATCTAATTTGGCAGTCCTTGGAGTGCTAGAGAGTCTCTTTAATGTATCTCAAGCCACAAGGACTCTGACTTTACTGCATTAACAAAATACATTTATTTGCTGCCTTTATATGTGGCAATGGGAGTGATGAAGGGTTGTGTTCTCAATACTTCCCTCATCTCCTTCTTCTTTGTCTGACATTGGCAATAAAATCCAAATTACAGAAAAGGCAAATCAAGCATACAAATTAAGAAAACTAATTTCATGCCAGCCAACATGTGGGAAAATCTCAGGTGGTGAGGAAATCAAAGGAAAATGGCAATAAAATAGACTGCATTAGAGAAAAAAAAACTGTAACTGAAGTCACAAAATCCAATCCTATTTCTTATACACTAATAACTAACAAATTCAAAATAAAAATTAACAGAGAGAAAAAAAAAAATCCTATGATAGGACCTTCTGTCCATAGTCTACCAAAGTTTCTATTGACTGAACTGTTGGTCTGTTTTCTAAAACAAGGAAAAAGGATTTCTTCCTATGTCTTGAAGGTATCTTAAAATCTGTCGTATGACATAAACAAGTAAAATAACTCTATGCCCAGTATGCTTGGTCCTGGAAGTTATTTTTGTTTGGTTTAGTTTTTATTTTCAAATTAACAGATGGAGTTTTTCTCAGCCACCTCAAAGAACAAGATTAGGCCAAATAAAAGGTAAACCTTTGCTTTTGCTTTGCTCTGTTACCTCATCACAAGACTATACTAAAACCAGAAATAGTAACAAAAAGTCCAAAACGACTGCCTTGCATATAGCTGTTTACAGTCTATTTCTTCCACTGACAAAGTATTCCAGATCTTATTATACCACCTACAGGTAGTTTTTAGAGAAATACTTGAGATCCCCTAAGCTGCTGGGTTACACTCTTGCAGGTTGCAAAGAGCAAGCATGTCCATTACGTTTTTTGGAGAGGTTTCTCATAACCCACATGCTTTTGACTTTAAACCAGTCCCCACAAAGCAGCCTGCTATCTTTTCTGAAATCTTAGATAACACATGAAACTAGCACACAGTTGTTGAAATAGACAATTTTTTCAGTAAATATTAAAATTGTTCAACTGATCATACTCTTATATGCCAGCTTTTTATTTGATAAGGAACACCACACGTGAAGTCGTGTCATCATTTTCTGTTGAAGCAAAATAACCAAAAACCATGATACATCTCTTTTTCTCTCATACTTGATTCTTGTTTACAGATCCTATAATCCTGTATAATCATGCACACATTGTTTCTATGCGTCACGATATTTTTGTAAGCTTTGAAAGAAATCCTTAGCAAATTCCTTTACATTCCTTTACTAATTGCCTTTACAACTGAAGTCATGCTCTTTCAAAAGAACTATTTTGCAAAGCTTGACAGAGACGAAATCTTGATAGTAACTTATGGATATTTACTGAAAACATACCGATGTAACAGAAATTTGAACAAGTAACTTCTGGTGGTAAATGACCTTTTAAGGATATAATCTTTAGTACCCCCATATGTTTAATGCTTCTCAACTTGCTCAACCTTTCTTATTTTCTAGAAGAGGACTTTGCTTTTTGCAGGGCTTGATCAAGAAGTCTGTCCTGCTTTTACTTTGCAGATACGCAAGAATTTAATCCAAATTCAACCGAATTATGCTACTTTGACACTACACATTTTCTCCTGTTGTTGATTAATATGCCCCCTGTGCAAACATCCTCCTCCTACCTGATGCCTTCAGTAATGTCTCAATTCGTTGCTGATGACATTCAAATTTCCTCCAGAGATGCCTTGTGAAGTCACAAACAGAGGATTATGCCCATCAGTGAATGACTCAGGCACAAAGTGATTGATAAGGCAAATAAACACTTAGGTGTTAGCAATCAGTCAGTTGTGATATGCAAGGGGGAAAACAAGACTGCAGACATTTCAGCTATATATCATGTTTTCTGAATTATCTCTTTGTGTGCTGATGGTCCTCTTAATAAATTATCGTCCCTCGTTATCTGATCTGTTCTACGTTTTCAATTATGCCTCTTCTCAAAACCATGTAAGAGTCAGTCTGTCTCAGCCTAAAGCTATTTCAATGTCCAGCCTGCATCCACAAAGTCCAGACAGAGGAAATACCACACAACTGGTTCTGAGCTGAGAAGCTGTGCACACACACATCAAAGAGATGTTATAGCATCAGAGAAGTCATGGCTTTATTCCCAGATTCCCTGAGCTCACTTTTATATAAGCCATAATACATGACACTGAATATGTTACAGTGGAGTAAGAACATTTTGAGCATCTTCCATAGCATGAGACTGAGAAATCAAGAACTTCTATCACCTCAGATGTGCAGAAGTCAAAAACCAACGACTAAGGCCATGGCACAGGAGTGAGTAGATTATTTGGTTTCTTTAACTCAGAATTTTTGTATTGACAAAAAAAACCCAGGAAGTTTTAGGGAGAACTTACCTTCTCATAGAATCTCATGTGAAAGTCCATATACTTGTTTTTAATAAGATTTGTCCTGCATCTGATTTTGGAAAGCTGAAGAATGAATTAATTTAGAAAAGAGATCTAAAAAGTACACATTTCAGAAGTAACTGTGGACTGCTGGTACAGTCTTCAAGCACATTTGCAAGACATTTTACAGCATGTATGTGTGCTCATTACACATGTCAGAGCGTTGCAGATCGTATCTTGGGGTTTTTTTTCTGGTGTAGGAGGTGATCCTGAAGAAATCTGTACATGATCATTGTAGCATGGCTGTGAAACACAGATGCCTTCCCTTAGACATGAGCTTTTCAAAGGTCACACATAACAGCAAAAAGGGAAGAGCTCTCGAGTTAAGCCATACATTCTTTGATACAAGCACCATTTTGTGCTTACAGCTCCTAGTACAATGCAAACTTGATTTATGATTATAGTGCCTAGTTGCTACGATGATGATAATAATGATAAGGTTTATACTGGAGTCAAAAGGACTTTCTAATAAAACAACAAATCTCCTATGGCAATCATTGTTCTAATCTAAATACTATTTAGCATGGGCTTGTGATGTGGATTAGACAGTTGGGGCAACTGCATTTTAAAGTGGCGTCTGCATTTTTGCAAATACATATAAAAAGATCACAGAATAGCTTGCGTTGGAAGGGACCTTTAAAGGTCATCTAGTCCAACCCCCTGCAATGAGCAGGGATGTCTTCAACTATATCAGGTTGCTCAGAGCCCTGTTCCAGCTGACCTTCAATGTTTCCAGGGATGAGGCATCTACCACCTCTACGGCCAACCTGTTCCAGTGTTTCATCATCCTCAGTGTAAAAAAATTCTTTCTTATATCAAGTCTAAATCTACACTCTTATTTTCAAAGCGTTACCCCTCGCAACAGGCCCTGCTAAAAATCTGTCTTTCTTATAAGCCCCCTTTAGATACTGAAAGGCTGCAATAAGGTCTCCCCGGGTGTACATACATATTATGCCGTAAGGGAAAAATCTACAACTTAAATATGCAATTATTGAACTGTGCATCAAAGTAATTTAAATAGTAGGTGCAGAACTATATTTGATTTTTTCAGCTTTGAAAGCATATATGTGCAACTTTAGATACCAAGTTTAATATAATTAATTTGGTCCAGAAAGTGGGCCGTATAAGGATAATATTCCAGGCAGTGAATGCTTGTGGAAAATAAATTGCTAAGCATAGAAAAACAAATGGAATGGAATTTTAATTCGTCTCTACATCCAGAACTTCAAACGTTTATTTGGAATACAACCATGTTTTTGCATGCTAGGCATACTGAAATTCCTATGCAGGAACACGGCAGCTCATGAAATTTTCAGTATTTTCTATTCCATGCTTTTTAGAATCTGTCCATCCTGTCCCCTGTCCAAGCCATCATAAGAATAAATGTAAAGATAAACAAATAACCGTGGTTACATCACAGTAATATGAACATTAGGAACACAGTAATACGACTCTGCCAGACCAATGGTGCTGAATGTCACAAAAGTGTTCCAGCGTGTCCAGAATAATTTATTTGAGTGACTACAATACTTCACTTTTGTAAAACGTTCTCTGTGAGAACGATCCCAGAAGAAAAGGTAAAATATATCCTGTGACTCTGTTGACTCGTTTTCATGCGGTTTTGTTCATTATGCTCCAGGTCTACGTGGAGACCTGCAAATAACTGAGAGTAGACAGCATATGAAAGCCTGTGCAGGAAGCTAATGGGGCCAACTGGTCATCTTCCAGAAAAGATAAAACATGTGTACCTAAAGAGGTAATAATTGATCATTTTTTCCAAAAGTAAATTTCTGTTAAGCTCCTTGCCAATTTCTACTTAGTTTTGAGAGAACATTTTGGGGGAGTTTATTGCATCAAACACATCTTCTGGCTATGTAATTTTATGGCTAAAAGCAAGAACTACAGCTTTCCAAGTTTAGTGTCTGAATGTCTTCTCAAAATAATATCATGCCCAGAAAGTCTTTTTCATTTACCTGCCCACCTGTGTAGCTACTGCTCTTGCTTGAATGCATTGCTATAGCACGTTCGTTACAACCTATAGCAGGAATGTTACGGCCACAGGGCAATGTTCCTCACATACTTAATGAAGACTATAAACCCAATAAAAATAAAATGGGGTTTGTGAATTCTTGCAAAGCAATGTTATTTGGTAAGGGAAACCACCGAAAAGACTGAGGTGATACTATGTCTGTATCAATTACAAAGCTGTACATTTAGTCTTGATCAAAGTGATTTGCCGGATAGGAGTCCCATTGGATATATAGTAAATCTTAAACTTCTGGCTATTAAAAACTGAGCATTTCTCAGCCTCAAGGAGACTGAAGCCACATTCCCTATATATTGAATGGAAAGTTGTCATCCCTTATCCCTCTCAGTAACTGCAATGAACTACCTTCAACATTTCTCTGCTTTTAGTTCCAGCAACAGAAGATTCTCCAAAGATATCATCGTGTTTTAACACCATTTACAATAAAACCTTTAAGAGCAAACTGAAAACGGAAACTCCCAAAAGAGGTTTCTGATGGATGGAAAGAGTTTGATGCATTTTCTATTTCTAGGTATGGGAACGGAGAAGATTTATCAATTTTTCCCGAGACTGACATGTAAGTTTGGTCCCGAAGGAGATGTAAGGAGGTGAACTATGGTGTTGGTAACTACTACATGACAGCACGAATTACTCTGTCATTCTGACATAACCTCATAGCTCTGTAAGCTTAAGAGCTAGTCTGAGTGGATGCCTACGCAGAGTAAGTATGGGCATGTGTGATCCAGAACATCAGCCGGTTACCGTGGATGGTAATTCTACTGGTTTTTTACACTCACAGCATACAGAATCTGACATCATATTCCCTTGTTATACATCCACTTGCAACACCTAAAACTTGATTTGTGGTCTTTATGAAGTACAGTGAGAAATCACCCTGAACTTCCTTTTAGAAAGCAGCATACAAGCAAAGATCACATTTCCTTATGATTCACACACTTTGGGATATTTTCATAAATCAGCCAAGAAATTAATTATAAAAACAAACAGATTACATTTCCTTCCACTAACCAGAAAATGTTATTCTTGCTTCCATTCCAGCTTGTAAAGACGCAGAATCATTACTCTAATATATAGTATACGCGTGTGTATTAACACAGTATGAAGCTTTGAAATCTTAAATTTAAGTAAGATCGGAATATATTTATCTTATCAAGCTTTAACAATTTCTTAATTCTTTTATAAGGCACCAGCCTCTAATGTAGTGTTATTGATCAGAATTGCTCAGATGATAAAACTCCTCAGGGACTCCATCACTTCCAGAGAATTTTTCCCTTGTAAAGTGCTACGAAGTTGGTAATACAGGGTGTAACAGATCCTGAAAAAAGCATCAGAGAAGCTATGCACAGAAGGAGGAAAATAAATTCTGTGAAACACCTACCAATATAGTATCAGCAAGCAAATATCTATTTGACACTGATTCTTGGGAATTAAGAATGCAGTACAAACTGTGGCAGGTTTCAGTTTAGTATTTTAAGAGTTTGAGAAACTGTTCAGATGATTGAGGTGGTTCTGAAACTGAGAGAAAGTGCAGCACAGAAGCGATTTGCAGGAGCATATGGAGGGAACAGACCCACAGTGGCAAACTACGCAGTGAATTCAGAGGAACTAAAAATCTGTGTTGCAGGCTACATGCAGAAACACAAAATCATTCAGAAGAACCAATTTTTTTTTTCATTGCCGCTGAACCAATCACCTCAGATGGCTCAATGCCAGCCCCTGGGCATGTGTATCCTTAACACATAGTTTCCGATGCCTTTAGTAAAGACTTGCATTAATTACTTAAAATAAATATTCCTATCATTAATCTAATCAGAAAACTTTCAGTGTGCTGAATCTGTTCAGTGGAACAGATGTTTTCTGTGTAGCAAGGAAATCAGATTTATTTTTTTAACATGTCAGTTTTCTAACAAGCAAGAAAGAAAACTGGATCTCAGCCTGTCACTTAAAGCATCATACTTTTAACCTCCTCCTTTCATCCAGAGCTCCTTACCTTTACTGACACCCTCTGGTCCCTATCTCGAAGTCAGGTTTGAACTCATTCCAGCACTCCTTCCAAAATTTACTTTCCAAATCAATATTTTGTGGAGCACAGAACCGGACATTTTCTGAAACCCCCATAAATCACACCACTGATTCCCCAATAGTTTACCATGTCAGCAACTTATTCAGGGGACTCAAGCAAATGAGGCAGTCATGACCTTCCTGTATTGAATCTGCGCTGACAGTCCTCCAAGTTATGCATTTCTTAAAGTTGCCCTTTATTATTTCCTAACAGCAGAGGTTTTAATCATACCTTTTATCTTAGCTGCTAGGATATTTTTCCTCACGATCTGTTATCAAAGCTGCGTTCTTCCAAGCTCTCAGCTATAATTCAGCCACTCAGAAATTTTGTATTTTCTGTTTTCATTCTTGGTACATCTGCCCTCATTATAAAATGAAATTAAGATCGCTTCCCCGGACAGTTTAACCTAGAATTCAACATATGACCTTCAGCTTCATATTGACCAACAAACCTAAAATCTGCACTCAGTCTCCAGCCCATCTGTAGCTCTCTTCACACTTTTATGTCACGCTCTGCTAGTTCTGACTTTTTGCATGGGCATTTACTTTCTAAGTGTATGAAACGGAAGAACTGCATGTTGAATAGTTCACTTTTAAAACTATTTAGCTGTGATCACCTTCAAGAATGCGTAACATTTCATCCTCCCTCTTTTAGATATTTATTGTCTTTCAGGACTTTGTCTTCTTAACCACATCTCTTAATCATTCACACAGTTAAAAGTATACTGCCACAGAGGGCCACTGTACATGAAATATTCCTCATTTACTTACTACAGTTCACGTCTCAGTTTTCTGTCTTCCTTTTAGTACACCTCATGCTAGTAAACAAGTGTCTTCCCTCATAATGATATAGACACTGAAAAAGGTTTGGGGTTTTGTTTGTTGGGTTTTTTTATTTGAAACTTTGCAGATAAACGCTAGAGTAATTAAAGGCAATTTATGAAAATCTATTTTAAAAAATCCTAATAGATATTTTTATAGCACTTTAAAGTAATGGCCCAATTATTGCTAATTCTTTTGATATCCACTGCAATAATATTAATCACGATGAACTGATTTTGCGTTAATATTGATTGCCATAAAGTACCTCTGAAGGAGTTCTAATATAACTCAGCAATAATTAATTGCACTTTTATTAATTGGAAAATGTCATCCAAATTTTAATTATCAGGAATCCCCCTTAGCTTTTGGCTAACAGTGAGCTTGTAATTTATTTGTAGTTTCAAACTTTAAGGTCTGATCCAAAGCTCACTGAGGACGAGGGGAATGCTGTAAGTCCTTAGAAAAATTTAGCATCAGGTTTTCATTTAAAAAACATTATTAAAAATGTTGTCGTTCAAGGAAAGTATAACTTTTTAAATTAAAGAAAAAGAACAAACTTTGCAAAAACGTTATGTGAAATTTCTGAAATATTGCAACACATAGAAAACTTTAATCCTAAGCAGTCACATCACACCATCTTGTGTAACTTCTGCTTTATGAAGTTTCTGTGCTCAACAGGAATGAAACTAAACATCTGAAGAAGTACAGATACAGTAATGGATGCCGATTTTTTTCTCTGAGATAAAAATCTTAAAAACACGGTTTCATGCTCAGTGTTACAGATATAACTCAGTTCATCTTCTTGCCAGCTCATAGACTTTCCACATAGTCTTATCCACTGTCCTCACATCAGAGAGGAAAAATCAGTGCATCTTTATGTAATTCCATCTCCTCTGCCTGTCAGCAACGGAGAACAGCCCAGGCACCGCACTTTTCTAATTCAGGAGATAATTGTTTATCCCAAAGCCCAGTACCATTCTGAACTTCGTAACCAACACAACTTTTAGTGCATCACTATAAACTCAATACGCTAGGTTATTTTGTTTCACCCTCAAGCATTAGCACGGTAGCTCTCCCAAAGCATAAAAAAATTGGGCATATTAGAGTAGGCATTCTTTCTCCGGAGTACGTATTTGTTCTAAAAGCCCCACATCTCTCTTCACTACTAATTCACTGCTAGTAGTTTGCCAGCTAGTTGAACGACAGAAAGCATACACAGTAGATCACAGCAATTTCTGCTTCAACTTTTCCGCTCAATCACGACAATTTCAACGTTAAGATTCAAAACAACAACAACAAAAAGGCAAAAGAGATAAACCTGGAGCAGGAGCCCGACAAGGGGATCTCTCTCACCACCGCTGGCTCCACAGCAGACCGCTCCCGGAGACGCCGCGATGGAGATAACGACAAACGACCTGCCCGCGCTCCGCAGCCTGGCCCGGGGAAGCGCTGCCCGGGCGGGGG
>VXBO01001409.1:67154-87060 GCA_013400135.1 Rhinoptilus africanus | reverse complement strand
GGAGCGCGGCCGGGGCTGGCGGCGCCGCGCGTTCCCGTCCGCCTTTTCCCCGCTCCTGGGGCGCTCCGTGCGCATCCCGAGCGGTGGTGCGCGCTCCCGCCCGCCGCCGTTAATGGCTCCCCGCAGGAGACAGCCGGATTTTAATCCTTCTGGTTTTTTATTCTTGTGGAATGACAACTTTCTGCTCTAACATTTAATGCTTCTCTGCTTTTCTATATTTTTCTTTCCTTGCTTTATTATTTTTTTGCCTTTTTTTTTTCCTTCTGCAAGTAATTATGTCTCTTTTTTTTTTTTTTAACTTAACCGAGTAACTGTTGTCTACTGTCTATTCCACAAGATTTTTCTCTACTTCCAAGTGACTCCATTTCAATGGTTTACTCTTTCTGAACCTGCGTAGTGTACAAAAATATGTGTCTGTGCATTTTTCTTTACTGATTTGTCTTTTTATTTAATTTTTTTTCCTGTCCCAGGTATTTTCTGAATAATTTTTAGAAATTGTCCTTTATTTCTTTTAGATTCCCAGGGCAGAGGAATTGTTTCATTTTGGAATTTGCTGGGGGTTCTTACACAGCTCTTGTCTTAAATCTTGGCAATAAGAATATGAGCTTTTTTTCTCTGTGTCTTTTGCTTGTCTTTTGTATTGAAGCCTCTAGCAAGATAAGTTATCAGTGACGAGTGAGACAGTTTTATACACTTTTGTGGTCTTGTATACTATATGGAATTCTGTCAGAGGATTTACAGCTCAACGTGTTGAATGAATTCTGTCCACTAATACCTGAGAGGATGAGCTGAAAAAAACCCCACACCTCACTCTCAGTTCCTTTTTTCGTTATTCGAAAATTGCAAATTGCTGTTTCTTCATCACCATCTAACACTGTCTTAACTATCATAGTGAAAGAGGGAGAATGAAGCCATCATTAGGAATGAACTTTATCTGCATATAGTGTCCCATACAAACACAGATGATGGTCTCCACAACCACAGAAGGATCTCTAGGTGTATTTCTGTTGGGCAAGTAATGTTGCAACTTGACATAGCAAAGCTTCTCTTCATTGACTCAATTTGAGAAAATTATCATCTGGTCACTATTTCCAGAGTTACTAGGTTACAAGGCAGCATTTAATCAGAAGCCAGGAATAGTGACTGAATTAATTCTGATCTTATGAATAACTTACGAGGCTCCATTTCTCAGGATTTCCAAAATGAATGTTAGAGCCAGAAGCATTTTTGCTAATAAATGTATTTTTTTACATACATACATAATTATGTATGAAAATACTGAGGAATTACTTGTGAAGAGGTGACTTTCATTAGTTACTTGTTTTTACAGGTAGAGATGAAATTAAAAGAAATACAGGGAGTTTTTTAAGTCATAAAGACTGGCCTTTATGGCCTTTATCTTCCCTTGTGAAGTTTACAGATCAAGGTTATTTTTAAATACTACTACAAGGCAGATATGCCATACCTGTTGGGCGACGTTATTTTTGCTTTTAGCTCACTCTTACTTAGAGTTCATGTTAAGGTACACATTTATTTTGAATGGCAATGTTTTATGTTTCCTTCCTCCTTTCTGACTTCACATCAGCAATATTTCTACAAGGACATATGTTTACCTTTTCCGTTAATATAATTAGGAATGGACTGTATATGTGTGAGTACCAGTTTTATCTTTCTTTGAAAGCGAAGTGTCACGCAGCTTTTAAACAGGTTAAAATTTCATTTGGCTGTGTGTATCCTTTGCAAGGTCAGTTCTGGTTTTACTCCATCGCTGTACTCCATCACTATAAACCACCAGGAGCTGGTTTATAGCATTATGTTCAATGTTTAATGCATAGATAGTGAATTATATTCACCCCTTTGTTACAGTATTATCGTTGCTATAGACTTTAAGTCAACTTAGCTGCATTTTGCGTATCTGATCTAGTTGTCTAACCATCTCCGTATAAATGCCTTAATCTCTCTATCTCAGTGTCCCCAGTGGGTAAGGAAACAGATGCAGCACATCTGCAGTCTGAGTTGTTTCTGAGCTCTCCTCTTATTTGTTTTGCACATCTTCCCTTTTCATTCAGTCCCTCTTCTTCTTTTAAGCAGAGCATAATGTATTCTTTTTCTTTGCCACATGGAGAGCTGTCTGAGCAATACCATTATTATTGGGATATTACACTGTTCTTTCTTAACCAATTGCAGAATATCAGTAAAAGATAGGGAGTAAATTTTGAAGCAAANGGTCTCACCAGAGCAGACCAGAGGGACAGAATCACCTCTCTTGACCTGCTGCCCATACTTCTTTTGTTGCAGCCCAGGATGCAGTTGGCTTTCTGGTCTGCACAAATTTCTCCCAGACATCTGTGTTTGCAACAGCACTGGGGGTGTAGCTTTAGAGTAGTATGAGAGCTTCTCTCTCTCTTCCCCTCCCCATTTATAACAAGACGTTCCTTCAAGAACTGGAGGACAGTAGTTGACAAATCCTAGTTTTTAGAAGGTATGCATTGGCCCTGTTCTAGCACATAACTGTATAATTTTAGTGGCAACCGCTATATTTTGTCCTCCCCTAGAACATCTGGATATACTCATTCAGTTCCTTGTGGTTGCATAATTAGTGTTATACGAAAATTTTGTAGGGGGATAAGCAGAATTATGTGTAAATGTGACACATAATTCTTCAGACCTTTGGCAAACAGCAGAAGATTCAGAGCCTACCGTGCAAGCTTTCACTTATAGCAGATAATTAACAAACTGGGATGTTAGCAATGGGAAGAAGTTGATGCATAAAATAAGCAAGAAAAAGACCAACCTCTGGGGACCTGAGCCTCCTACATTTTCAGAAGTGCAGACAGATGACAGCTGGTCCAACGTAAATACAGAGAGAAAGTTAACCTGTTTGAAAAACTTTCGAAGCTGTGGAATGAAGCATGTTCCATGTCACAGCCTTACATATGCCACAACGGTCTTTTTGATTCTGCAAGAGACACCTGTAAACTGAATGTGTTGTTTCATTGAACCGTGGTCTAAGGAAGAGAGGGTGGCAGAGCTGTGCTGCAGGTATTCAGGCACCTTAAGGATGGTGAGGCCAATCTGTTCCCTGGTGGAAAACCCCGGTGTAAACTTTCTCTGCTGCCTGGTTGAAGAGAAAATAGCCTGGGTACTACATATTTTGGTATATCCAGGTAGAGGCAGTATGTTACTACCAAAATAATGGTCATCAAAGAGCCGATTAGCAATGCTGTGGCACTCAGTTATTAACAGGAGGGGACAGGCTGGGAGTTCCCTTGTGTCTGCAGGAGGCACAGCTGCTGGGATAGCCATAGGGAAGCAACAGATGTGAATACCTTAGCCTTGTACCAAACCCGCTTATACACTGATTCTCCAGTGAGGCTTTGGAAAGAACTGGTCCAAAGGAAACCAGAGGAGCAGGTTCTTAAAAGTCAGTCGCATAGCTCCTGACAGAAGCAGGATAAGCTGACCATGAGAAAGGGTTCCACTTACTTTTCTGTGGGTGCTTTGTGCAAGTGCAATATAGTTTTGTAGTTTCAGAGGCAGAATAAAGATCAGAAAGCATTTGCAGATTCATATGCTCTCCTGGCTTTCCTAACCTTCTGAGAGACATACCTGGAACATCTGTTACGAGATACAAGGCATTGCTTTTGATGCTGTGATACGACTGTACTAGTTAGTATGCTGGGAAAAGCAAAACCATAATTTTCCTCATTCCTTCCAGCTTGATCTTCACCATATGCACAGGAAGGATCTAGTGTCCCCTGGAGACTGATTTTAAAACACAGAGCAAAGCTTCTACTGCACATGGGAGCAAAATGCACAAAGGGGTAAAAAGAGGAGAAAGGATAGATGTGTTTACCACTGCAGCCATCCCATGGTAACATGAGCTGTTCAAATAGGGAACAAGGTAAGGGATGTGTTGAGTCATAATCCTCAAAGTAGAGAAAAACAAAAAGGGAAATGAGAGGTCCTGTGAGCACCACAGAACTTTAAAAGAACAACCTTTAATTATACCTGAATGTTCTGGCAGCAAAGAAAATAGGGTAGTAACAAAGACAAAGCCCAGAATCTTCCTGATCCACATCTCAAAAGAGCCAAGAGCAGTACGGGTGAGAAGACTGCCCTCCCTCCGCTCAATTACAGAGTGGTCAGAGTCCATGACATTTGAATGCAGAGGTAGATGCTAAATTTAGGTTCTTAACTGTTATTTCAATACCTAAATATAACTGTCCTGATTTTTTCAAAGATGTTGAACAATTCCAGATTCCTCTGATTTTTCTTGGTACTTAAGAAAAAAGAAACAGACTATTTTGTTTAAGTATCTAATAATAGTACTCATAATTCTGCCCTTACATACCAGAGCATTACAGTCTACTTTGTAGAATATTTGAAGATACCATTGTGCCTTCCAAAGATGGAGGATGCTGCAAAAGAAAAAAAATTTCCTTGTGTCTTCCTATCAATCAAGCGAATGAGGAGCAGAATTCCCATGGCCCTAAATCTGTGGTAACACAGGCTTTTTTTTTTTTTCCTCCCCTCGCCCTCCCTGAATTCACCAGAAATACACTAAAAGTGGAGGCTTGATATGGTAAGCATTCTTGTCACTAAAACTCTTCTTAAGAGTATAGTGCACCTGTAATGACACTAGCAGTGAATTAAGCTTTTCATTACTTCTAAATAACAAGCCTAGTTGATTTTCCTGTTGAGGAAAATAACAAAAATCGTGAATTTATGATATAAGCATTTTATGTAATCCAGAGTATATGCCGTTATCTTTTTTTCCAGAAGACTCGGTGAAGGAAGTATTAGGAAGACAAAGTTCCTGTAGTTTTTGGACACCCTTGCCCTCTGGAATAGTCACTTGAGCATTTCAGGGTCATACAAAGAAAAAGGGTAATTCTGGAATATAACACAATGTGCAAGACAATGCAATATATAATGTAATGCATAAGTAAAGCTGCATAAAGTTATCCCCAAGAAACCTAAGTGACACTATTAGAAAGTCTTTGTTTGGTGAAGTGTTTATAATGGAATTAGTGAATTCATATTAGAAAACAAATAAAGCAAGCAAACCAAATAGCCCCTTTTCCAAATGCCATTATGAAAACAGAAAAAGGGAGGGAGGAAGAAAGACTATATCTATAAATCACTTCTTTGAGTCTGAGAAAAGCCTGTTTATTCTCAGATCGTTGTGTTAATCTCAGTCTCCCAGAAGTGTTGACAATTGTTGAGTTCCTGACCATCATGCTACCCCATAGAAGAAAGCATTTGACTGGGAATGTCTGAAACTGAGGGAGTTTGTAGTAACTGCAATTAAAATAGCACAAATCAACATTCACTAATTTACCTGCCTGCCTGCCTAAGGGGATTAGATTCAACATTTGACTTCTCCCTTTGATGTTTTATCCTTTATATGACAGTTTCCTAGGAATGGCAAATTTCAAAGACCCTAAATGAAAATAATACAAAAGAAAGCTAGAATGAGGTTATTTCTTCAAGTACAACTGGAACAACCTGCTTGACTCCAGTATTAACATGCTGAGCACTTGATAAATCTAGGTATGGAAAGGTGGCATTAATTTAATAAAATAAATTGATTTAATCTAATAATAAATTTTATTGATGGTAACTTGACAAGGGAAAGCACAAATGAAGATGACTTTGAAACCTTTAAATGTTTTCTGAAGAAAGCACAATTATCTGATGATCTTTCATCTTGAGAACCAAAAACTAAATAAATTGAACTGAGGTTATACCGTATCATTTATAAAATGTATACATAGATTTCAGTGTAACCCACAGAACATTAATTATAGAACTTATTTCACAGCTGTTCTATGAAAGCTCAAATAAAATGTGTCTACAATTAAAACTGAATATATACTGACTTCATTAACTTAACAGCTGCACCAATAACCAATACCAAGGAACATACTCTACTTTGTTAATGCCTTGGTACCATCTGCAACAATCAAAACTATTGGGTTTTAATGTGGATGATGTCTTACTAGTATTGTGATCACAGCTACCACAATATGCTTACACATGCTACTAAAGTCAATTGATCTGTTTCAAGGGAACTTCAAGGGTTATGTGCTGCAAGACAATTTCCTGAACACAAGTGTGTTTGCCAGAAAATCAGAAACAGAAATTCCTGGTGGCTCTTTTCCAATGCTCATGTGCTCGAACATGGATTTCTCATGCGCCTAAACAAAAATCCAACTTCAGAGCAAAAACGGGTGAGGAGACAGAAGTAGGGTAGGAAACTTCTATGGGAATGATTACTTTTTAACATTTTGACATTGTGACTCTGTCATTTTAACCCATGTTTCAAAGTGTAACTTCCACCTTTAAAAAGAAAAAAACCCACCACGTGTACAAAAACACAGAAATCCCATCATACAGAATCATAAAGACATTCAAGCAAATTTTTTAGTTTTTTAAATCTGCTTCACAAACTCTCCTAACGCAAAAGCAGTAACAGATAACAAGAGGTATAAAATCATACACAAGCAAGGCCTGATTCCATTACATTTGTACAGCACTGTGTCTTCAGTGGTGGGTTCTCCTCCAGGACCTGTTTTGAGGTTTGAACTTAATCCCTTCCATCTGCTCCTCTGAGTTTTTGTAAGCAATGTCCTAGGCATTGCAATCTCTCTGTTACTGCAAATGTTTAAGGTATAATGTTACACAGTTGGGTCCTCTCTGTCTCTGCAGTTCTTCTAAATTTCCACTACAAGTCCTACTTTTCATTTTTACCTTTCATGCCTTGTTTCCTCATTTCTATTCTTCCACACTCTTCTTGTCTTTTGGTCTCAATTTATGACTTCTTTAACTTTCACAGTTCTAATTCCTGTGTTCCTTATGTTCCTCTTCCCTGACTCAATTTCCTCGCTTATTAATTACCATCTCTTCCCCATCTTCAGCCTTCCAGCACTCCTTGTCCCAGTCTGCTCCTTCCCTCAACAGTTGTCTCTTGCCACCTGGTTTTGGTCCTTGCCTCAGATGTCTTGATGCTTTTTTCATATTTCCCACACTTCCATGTCACTTGAGCACCAACAAAGAAATACTTTCAAATTTTAGCAAAATAATCTGCTAGTTCACAAGGTCACATCCTGTGGCCCATATTAACGGAAATGGAAATTCAGGAAGGATCTGCTTTGGTCCTTGTAAATGTGGTCTGGATCGTGCTCAGTCACTCTCCAGGAGTGAAACTTGCTCAGGCAAATCAAAGCTCCAGGTTAGAAGGCAGAAACTGTGAGGAATATATCTGTCAGACCTTTAGGATTTTCCAACCTGCTATGGAGGGATTTTTTTTCAGGGGTTTACAGAATGGAAAAATGGAGTTTTATCACTGGGATGGTATCAGACACACCTCTATCTTAAAACCAAATTCTGCTAAGAGGTCCAGCTCCTCTTGTAAGGTATTCTTAAAGTAATGGCTGAATTTGTTATACTTTAACATCAATGAAAGAGTATTTTTCCTTTAGCTTTTTTTCAGAAATGTCTGAATAATCTTTATTGAAACATTCTAAAAAAATTAAAATAAATCATCTGTCTGACAGACACCCAGTGGAGAAAATACCAATCCAAATGTAAAAATTTGGCAAAGTTAAAAGTAGCTTCAATCAGAATCTTCTAATGAGAAGTATCAAACAAAAATAACACCAAAGACAGTACCAGCTCCATCTATAATAAAATCTTTTTGTATTAAATTATCAGCTATGTCATTAATAATGAAAGTGAATATTAAGCATCTGTCTGTTTTCCTTTCAAAGTGTTAACATAAAGGATGTAAAGGCTTTTTAAAAGTTGCCTTATGTTAATCTTCTTTGTAAAAGATGTGACAGGTTGGATAAAAGTTTGTTTTTTTAATGCACAGCCATATATGTTCCTTTAACCAGGAATGACCATCCGGCTGAATAGATAGCTGCTTTCTTGTTTGTCCCTGGAGGCTAGAGGCTGAGGTAGGTGGCATCCCATGAAAAGGAGAATCGCAGGTCTCCAGGAGTGGTCAAACTGCTGGCGGAGAGAAAATTGTGGAAAATTTCATTTGTCTCTCTAAGTCAAATGGGGAGGGATGGACAGACAGACACAGCTGGCGTGGAAACTGCAGTGTGGTAGAGGCTTCTGAGAGCAAGCTCACAATGGGGCCTCAGGGACAGAGAAATCAGCTTTTATAGTCAGCATGGGATTTGCTATTGAAAAGGCAGCACTCTGCAAGGATATAACAGGAAATGGGGGGGGGGGGGTTGGGTTGTGGTTTGGTTTTGTTGTTTTTTTTTTTTTTTAATCTTGTTCTCAGTTTTCATTATTTTAAAAAGGCTATTTTCTGGTTTCTGTTTCAATAAAAAACAGCTTTCGAGCTTCAGAGTGCATTGGTACTTTTAGAGGGTGTCTCTTGCTGTAAGGAATTGTGGAGACAGATCCACCTCAGAGCTCTGTCTTAAAGTTCCACCTTAGAAGATTTACTTAAAAAAAAAAAAAAAAAGAGATAACTTTTACTCCATACTGAACTACTTCTGAATGCTTAGGTAAAGGATGCATTTTTAATAGTTTTCAGTTGTTGTGAAACATCAATCTATTAGTGCAAAGCACCTTTTACCATAGGAAAGATTGGAAATAGTGTTATAAAATTAACTAAAATCTGTTCTATAGGATTTGTATTAGCATAGAATTAAGGTTTTGACAAATGCATTTCTGGTTTTAATTGCACAGACTGAAAGCAAAACTGTTCACGTGTGAAAGACATTTTGGCAGATGTATAGCCGAGTACCATTTAGTGAAATTTAAAGCGTGATGATGACATGTAAGAATTTTTTTAGCATACTAATAACATAATTTAAAAGCAGGAGCAGTTCGTTAAGAATTAAATTGCATACTCTGCATGGGCAGTAAAAATGTTTTCTGCCCCTCAAAAGGTTTTATTTTGTTAGAGTTAGTATACATACTAATTGAATAATAAACTTAGAAATTGCATTTTTCAAAGCATTCTGGTCTATTGTCTTCATAACAGATTCAAAACACTGATAGACTAATCCAGCTCATATTAGGTACATAATGCATGTTACATAAATGGCATAATTATGTTTTTACTTTACTTGGTAGATTTTAATGTGCACTTTAAATGTCATGATACTATGAGAAGCTGCTGCAAAAAAATGCCATATTGCTGCTTCTTATTTATGTCCCCGTCAGGGACTTCCATAGCAGTTTTGAAAGCCTGAAGGAGTGTTAACTGCCACTATTGCCATCTCAGGACAGTGTGGGAATATCTTTCTACCTGATGCATCCTCCTCCTCTACCAGTGCCAATTATAACAACGATGGTCTCCAGGAATTACTGACAATGTCCTTGGTATGCGAGAGCAGCCATTGCCCTCTGAGAATGGCTCTGCAACACTGACAGTGACTAGAAGTTCTGTGTGTTGGCTGTTAAATGTACTTAATAACATTATGCCATTTAGTGTCATCTCTTGGACCTTGAGAAGAACCATATTTTCTCCATATGTCCCTTCATGACAACTTTCTGAGTGCCAACGTGACTGAGGGTTCGTGGTTCCAGCAGCAGGTCCATATTGTCCATTTGTATCTGCGTATGTGAAACAGGAGAAGTGGAATATATAGGATTGCTAATTGTGTTTGCTGTGTGCATGCCAGGAATTAGATGACATTGATCAGGATTGCTAAGGTGCCAATAAAGAGCAAACTTCTGTTAGAGAGTGAGGAATTAGTCACACCTGAAACTTTTAGTTCTTTTTTAAATAGCAATGCTGAATCTTGTTTGATTATATTGTGAGATCACAATAAATACAGTCTGGAATATATATAATACTACTACTGATTCAAATGAGGAGATGGTTGATTTTTAGGCATTTACATTGTGTTTTGAAAAGTACATAAAATTTTTGTGGATTATTTCCTCCAGAGCATGCAAACAGTAGTAATAGTTCTGAAAGGAAGTTTATTAATATTTCTGAAGTCATGTAAGGTGTCGTGGAAATCAGCTGAGAATACAGCCACAGCTCAGGCCCCTATCAAGAGCCCTGTCAGACTTTCCTTTGAGTCAAAGATGACTCTCATTCATTTTACTAGCTTTTAAACAAGACCTCGTCCTCTTGCAAGTCAGTTGGTAAAATTCAGGTGTTTTGTCAAACATTTATACTTGCTGTATGGGAAAAGGAGTACTTCATGGTGTATCGATATCCTTATATCAGCATTGGTCACTACAACATGTTCTTAAGAGGATTAAAAGTAAGAGGAACTGCAGGTTTCCAGGATAGCTTTAACTCCCCCAATTCCATGAACCACCTCCTCCAATTTCTCTAGTTTTATGCAGGGAGGAAGCTGAAATTACACTCAGAAGCTGGTGCACGTTTCAAATCTCTATAAAATCTCAATGACTGATCAGTCATCTCTCTAATGTCTTGTGGTTAAAGCACTGAACCAGTTTTCACATGAGATCTGGATTCAATTTCTTGCCTTGCTATAAAAGCCTTGGTTGTCCCTGAACCAGTAATTTGGTCTTTCAATTCTTCATACTTACTTTTTCTAACTTTGTCAGAATATAGTGTATATTATCTGAACTGGAAGACTGTGTAGAAGTAATTCCTATTATGTATTCATAAAGGTGTTTAATGTAATGGTCTGATTTGGGGTATTAGTTAGAGATAGGGTGTCTAGATATCTGTTTCATGGCGGGGGGTTAACTTTCTTTCATGGTGAGTGGCAGATTTCTTTGTTAATTGATACCTAGGAATAATGCTTTAGTGCTGGAAATACCTACACAATTAATTTAATAAAATAAACTGATCAGAATATGTTTGTTTTGAATTATATTTCTACACATGAATGTTAATTAAAATTCATTGGTGCTGATAATAACATTATTAACATGTATACAGTGTACGGTTAACAGAAACAGAAGTAAAGGCAATTAGTGGAATTAGGTGTTTTTTCTACTGAGAAAGAATAGCCCAAATGGTAATTGCTTATATTCATACATTCTCTGCAGATATTACTAATAGCATCATTAAATCAATATAACACCACTTTAGAAACGCTAAATAGATTTAGTGATTGGAAACTTGATAGAGACTCCACTATTTATTTTTTTAAATTGTTTATGACTGTCAATAGAGTTGGGCATTTCTGGGTGACAGTCAAGACCTGACTTTGTGTTTTGCATCACAGTAGCTAAATTAACACATGTGGAAGTCTGTTGCTGCCAAGTTATTGCTTCTCAGGTGCTTTTGAAGCATTTGTTGTCTTACTAAGTGACGACTGTGTAAGTACGTATGTTTGTGTAAATGTTCTCACCTGTTTTCTCAGAAATTTAATTTTGGCACCACTTGAATTATTGTGGACATTTATTTTACCATGTTTGGTACCTTGTCTGAGTGCTAGAAACTCCAGCAAGAATAGATAAGGGGGGGAAGAAACTTTTCTCTTTCCCAGAAGCTCAAGTAAAGCCAACAATAAATGAAATCAATTTTATAGCCCTTCTCTGCACCTTCTATTGGGGAAGGAGCGAGGGACTGTGTCAGTTGTGAATGCTCCTAAGGTGCCTTCTTTTCACTCTGTTGCGTACACTGGGGGACTGTGTAACCCTTAGTCCTGTCCATTCAGAGTACAGTGCAATCACACTAAACCCCCTGGAAATCTCTTCTCTTTTAGCGATATCCCAACTACAATTTTACAAGGATTAATTCTCCTGACACTTCTGTGAGACAGATATAGTAAATAAGTTTACACAGGGAAATGCCATGACAGGAGAGTTAAAAGGTTTCCCCAGAGGTGTTACACTCTATGTGAGACAATTTACAATTTAGCAAGCCTGACTGTCAAACCCTGCACTCAGACGGCAAGTCCCAAAGACTCCTTGAAATTTAGCTGCTTATTTTTAATAATGTAAATAGTGTGATATTATTGCAATGAAGTTGAATTATCTTTGTTATTGTCTTGTAAGCAGAAAGATGTAGGAGGTATGTGCTGTATAAACCCTTCTATGGATAATCTGGAGTAAAAATCAATGCTGGAAAAATTAGGGGTATGTGATTAAGGAAGCTAAACACGACATTATATCACATGAATGGTCACCTTGTACCGATAGACCAAGTTGACTGATTACAGTCAATGTTAGGCAGGGACTATGCTAACACAAAGAGGAAAGTAAAATTAATACTGAAATTACTAAAATTCTTATATTATCAAAGCACCGCCATATGCCTGAGTGTTGCAATCCTGGAAGAACAGTGAAAGATGCTGACAAGTCTTTACATACAAGTTTAAAATGTGATACTTAGCTGGCCGGCATGCATTTAGGACAGTTAAGTGTTGCACACTTTGAGAGTGGTTGGACAAGTGTCTGCCAATATTGGGACTTTCAAAAGATGCTGTTCTGAAGGTATGTCATTGAGCAGTTTTGCAGGGGCACCCAGCTGCCATTGGTAAAATAAGATTAAAAACTAAAACATGTAGGGAATGGAAGAGAACATGATACATAAACAACATGAAGTGAACTGAAATAGGATTTAAACTGCAGACAGTGAGTGTGGTGCCAGACAGAAAAATATGGAAAAAGATGTCAAAAATATCTCTAGATTTTGCATGCAATGTACAGCCTCTCAACTCTTTCCCTTTCTCACGTCCTCAGATGCCATCGCTACGAATTACTGTCAATGGATGCCATGGAAATCCTGCCAATACCATTTCAAAAATCTACTAGCAGGGGAAGAATGTCTGAGGCACATGAATCCTTTCAGGAGCTAATTCCCTTCCCAGAGGTCAGTGTATGGCTTAACTGTTCAAAAATCCTCACCTCTACCACCAGGAAAGTGAAAACATACCTGGGGATTCAAACAGGAATGCTCAACTGTGACTGAGGCACAAGGCTTGGCTGAAGTCTCATAATGACAAAAAGTTTGTAGCAAAACCAATTCCTCATGGAGCAGTGTCTGAGAACATGAGAAAATACAGCAGAGATGGTCCTCTATACATGACCCACTGAGAGTATATTGCACAGGGCATCGTGAGGAGCAATAAATGCACTGACTGTATCTGGAAGATTAAATCTTCCTCTGTATAGACTATTCTTTTGGGGAATCTTGATATAATTTGCCCATGGCTTCTTTTCCCAATTTCTTCTGTGAGGAGTGAGAGGGTTCGTCATGCTACAGACTATAATTCTCAGGTTTGTAATACTGCTACCTGCGTGATACCTGCTGTTGGTGGCCTGCAGGCAAACTATGTTGAGGGATACCTATCATTGCTCTCTTTCACTTTGACCTATAGCTTATTTTATTACTGGTCCCACAGATTAATAACACAAACCATGTGGGCATTTCTAGAGGACATTTCAATTAAATCACATTAACTTACTACTGAATATACAAATATTATGAAATCATAAGGCATTATGTACCCTCATTTTTAACCTACAAGGAGGTTTAAATAGTGTATTTAAAGTCACCTTGGAGTTAATTTAAAAGTAAAATAAATATACCAGATTTAAAAAAAAAATATCCTCACTAATCTGTCACTACTTACTCTATTTTATGGAGAGCAGGGCTGAAAATAATTACTGCTTGTCTAAAATGTGCCTTCTAAAGAAAGAATACAACATTTAAAATGAAAGAATTGTATTCTTATGAGTGGAATATTAAGAAAAAAGTGTGGAGTACTGAAATATTTTTACTACTTTTAAAGGATAATTATGTAATTGTATAATTAATGGTACATTTCTAACAGGCAAGGGAGTGGAGTTCTCATGGAAAAACCTAAACCATGTTACCTTTATGTTCTACATAGCAGTAACTTGTTCTGATATCTGAAAACATTATGGTGTAATAAAATGTGACATTTTACAGTATCTATTGTTATTTTTTTAAATATAAAGAATATTAAAGAATACAGACATAAATCAAACCACAAATCTCATTTGTAATATATCTATGCCTACTTTCTTTCTGATTTCAATACACTATGAATAAAGAAGTAAGGACTCTTTCCTTACAACCTTGTACCATCAATGTTGCCGTATTAATATATTTAAAGGCTGTATTTGGATGATGACGTATCTCTGTTCCCATCAGTCTCATTCCAACCGCCATAGGTCTGTCACATAATGCAAGGCATATGGGCAAACAGCTGAATTGTAACTGGGTGCATCCGACTGCCCTAGGGCTGCCAACTGCAGGATAGGGACGGTGGTTTATATTAGTTCAGTAAATCAGGAGTGTATACAGTATGCTGGCACTAAGCCTGGTTCCTTGGCAAGTGTGATCCGAGCACCCTGCCATGTATTCAGTGTTCTGGGAATACACTGTCAGAACTGCCATATTTCTCAATCACAGGGAAATATCCATATTCTCCAAAATGCACAACTATGTCTGGAAGGTGACACTTTTGCAGGAATGTATCTGACGCCAATGAGTTACTAGATGGCAAGCCATGTATGCATTATTTATGGTACAAAGAAAGATGAATGAGTGGGGAAAAAAATAGAGTAAAAACATGGAAGCTGAATACCAGGAAAAGTACACTGATTAAAAATGAAGAATCTGTACTCTCCCAGTCCTCCAAAGGCAGACAGTGCACAGGCACAGTGCTAATCTCTTGGCTGATTGTACAGGCATTGGATGTCTAACTGTTTGTCAAAAAGTATTTACCAAGTAAACAAATAAAAAAAAAAAGCATTGTTTCCGGTATTTTGTGTTCAGTTTTTTTTCCCCACAGTTTAATTCTGTAATCTAGTCCTTGCCACTGCTTTTGTTTTCTATATTGTTTCCCTTCCCTGTGAAAATACTGTCTTCTAAAACTGGCTTTCCTTTCCCTTGCTTTCATTCCCAAAGAATACGAATCGTTCTTCCATCTACTGACATATCATCAAAGAGTCCTTGTATGCTACAGTGTGATCAAAACTGGATGGGAGTTGACTTTCCCAGACTGGCCTCTGTTCTTGTCCCTCTCTTCTGTGTATTGGTGCCATCAGCCTGGCACCTGGGGCTCAGCACTGGGGATGGCCCCTGAATCGCGTCCATGTCCCTGACACTGACTTGTTTTGTGATCTTCAGAGATGACAGAATGATGCAAAAAAACTGATCTTGCAATAAATAATCCAAGCACTCAGACTGGAGTTCAAACACTCACGGACCTGCTGAAAAATACCACATACACTATTTCACCAAAAAATGGGAAGGTGCTGTATTTGATTAAAGTAACAATGCCAGCTTTTGTATTAGTGTCTTGATAAGTATTGGCAGCCTCAGTTCTTATCCTCCAGCTGCTATGAGTAGGAAGCTGCCTCTGTTCCTACGACAGTGTTTTTAACATACTTGGTTTTGTCTAGGTTTTTCTGTCTGCAAAATGAATTTACCTGTCCTTCAGGGCTACGAAATTTAATTAGTACATAAAAATAGTACATGTAAGTTTTTATACAAGGAAGAACCATTCTTATCTTCATCCTTACCCCTATCCTCAACATTATGCTCATCCTCGTCCTCATTCGTATGATTATTATTCATATTTTCTTTCTGTTATACTGTGCAAGGATATTACTTTTTCCCTCCTTTGAATTTACATCCTTTTTTTTTTTCCCTAGCCCAGTCCATCTCTGCACACAGCTTCCTTCCTTTGCTGTCTATATGAGAGTTGCAATAACCTCTTCTGTAACAAGTTATCTTGTCATTTTATCTCTTGCTATAAAGCGTTTTGAGAGGCTTTGTATGAAAGATGCTATATGAAAATGAATTGAATTTTACTGTTTTAGCCTGAAGCAGGTGTTGCACTATGAGTTTCTTCCCCTCCTCTCTCCCTCTTAGACATAGGTTGTCATCTTTTTAAACAGATTTTATGTTTGTGTTGGTTTTTTTAAAATGTTATTTATCAGTTCAGCACACAAACCAACTTAGATTTAGCAGTTTTCAAAATCATCCTTTTTAGTAAGGTCCTACTCTCATAAAATAAAATAAAACATAAAATAAAACAGAACCTTGGGAATAATGGACCTGCCGAATCCAGTTGCTTCGACAAAGATCTCACAGTGTCACAGGAGTCACAACAGAGTTGAAAGACACACATGGAAAAGGCCAGATTAGGAAAAGTCCCTAACACAAGACCATTCTCTTTGGTACATTTATATCTACAGTTTGTTTTTTAAATTTTCAGCTCTGAGACTTTATGTAAACTAGTGACAAATTCTGTCATGTATTAAATAAACTTATGATTTGTTTTCCCCTCTATTTTTATATTCTTGAGGCATTAATGATGTCAGAGTCTTTTGTGGGACCACCTGAATAAGAAAAGGAATATGAGTGCTGGGACCTCTGTATAAAATTTTATGACTCTGAAGCTGTGTGCTGGCAAAATGAACAGCAATGCTTCAGTCAATTGCCCACAGCACCATCACTGCTCATTAATGGACAGCCTCTGGCTCTTCCGGTCACCCAACCAAAAAAGGGATGAGAGGACATTGCTCACCCTTCTGTTCACATCAGCAGGTCAGACTCTGACATATGGAAAGATAAGATTTGAAGCTCATGTGGTGATTACTCAGACTAACCTTGCTGCATGGATGAAAGACTGTAATCCAAAGACAGGAAAGCATGACTTCACAGAAGTCAAGGTGAGTTTTACCGCTGACTTTAGTGGAGACCGTATTTCATCCCTATTTGTTAGTGCTTTCGGAGTAAAAGTATTCACAAAATAAAGAGGAATCTCATACAAACAACATCCAACAAATAGTTCTGCACAAACCGATTACTTCCATCAGAACAAGCAGTCCCCCACTTGCAGATCAGCAGAAAAGAGACAAAACTGAAAAATCAGTAGGAATCTCAGTCTTTTGAGGGATTAAGAACAAGACAAACAGATAACTTTCAGAGAACCATACAAGGAAAATGAATCAGTGATGTTTGTAGAAGAAAGCTGACAATTATGGTTACACTCTGTCTGCTCTGCTACATGCATATTCTCCCTTGACCCTTATCTTTAAAGACTGTGTTTTCTTCCTTTAATAATCCCATCTCTTGCCATTTATTTCTCACTTAGAATTGTAATACACTGTAATAATATGATTTGTTACCATGTTAAATAATTGTGCAATCACAAATACAGGATTAAGGCTTTAGATAGGGGATGTGACGATTAACTCTCATAGTAATCTAATATACAGACATGAGGCAACATGTACTGACATATCTCTGCAAAACCATGCAAGGTATCGTCAAAGAAAGCCATCATGGGGATTTACTTATCCATTTGAAATTATTGTGAATGCTTTTTCTTTATTTTTGTACTTGTGTATGTTTGGTAAGGTTGCAGTCTCCGGAATGACAGAGACCTTGAAAATACCCAGTTTACTGGGTAACTACCACATGGATAGCTTTGCCTACCATTACCCATGATATTTTGGTGCCATTCATTCTCTGATGGGAAGAATAAGTTGTGGGAGTGTCATAGGTTGTTTTGCTGTTGGCAGTGGCCTGCTCTTGCTAAAGATTTCCTTTTTCCGTCAGGACTCCACTCTATAGTCTTTACTGGTCTACTTGTTTTAGCTAATCTTTGATTACTCACAAAGTATATACATATGTAGAGAGGTATCTATTCCAATAAATTCTCCATATTTGGGTGCTCAGTTGGGTCTTATAGCTCCTTAGGCTCTCTATATAGAGGACAGAGGGAGAAATTCCACAAAATGACAAAATTCCCTGGACAATTCCATTTTTCTCCAGTAGTTTTACGGGGACATTATGGACACAATTTATCACTCTTTTATGAGGTGAAAAGAGCGTCTTACAAAGGTGATATACACAAGAAAGCAAATCTATCACCACTGTAAGACACTCATCAGATTTAGACTTCTAAATTTGAACCTATGAAAATGGTGCCTCTTGTGTGTCCTCGTCTCTTCTGAAAGCCTGAAATGAAAGTATCTGTTACTGGATTGGAAAGGGAAGGTGTAATTTAGCCATCCATCTTTTGATTTCAGTTAATAGGCCGGCGTGGTAGTGGGAAGCTTCTGGAATGAGTCTTGTCCTTTCTCCCTTCTGTTTCCCACCAATAAGAGAAAATCTTCCATTCTTTCAAGAAGAAAAGTGTCCCCTCTGAGGAAAAGTGTTTTTCAGGCTCAACACATCAAACCAGTTTAAATTAGGTCTCTGGACAAGCTGCAATTCTGTGTCTCAGCTGGGAGTGATCTTCCTACTTATCTGAAGTCCCTAAATCATTATAGAACTGTTTAACATGGTTTGTCTGAAAGACTACTGATTTCAGCCCCTGTGGTGGTAGACAAGGAGTTTTTCCCACTGTTTACAAGTAAAAGGTTCTGGGAAACCTGGGTTTGAACAGTTTTCCTCGTTTCCCCCCTGGCTTCAATTGCAAAGAATTTCCATAGCACTTGCAGGCAAGAGCTCTGGCTTTCTAAAGGACACAATATTACTTCAAATTTCATTCATGTAGTAATAAGGTATCCAGCGTTATAGAAGCAAAGAGCAACAGGTCTTACCATTTGCCATGACCAAAGGTGTGAAAGTCACACCTTTGGTCATCTGTCATGACCAAAGGTATGACAGGGATTGGAGATCCTGGCATCTCTATTTTACCTATTAGGGCAATAAACCATGTAGTTATTTCTAGGACCGTTGTGCATATTCCCAGATCAAGGCACTCAGTGCAGCTCTAAGGAAATTATCTGGAAAACGGAATGGGTAACAACAACTCCTTACTGTTCCAAATTAAAAAGAATTATGGAAGAGAAAAAACTTAGACTGAGTTATGTAAAATGTAGTGAAAGCAAGTGCCACTTTAAAATGATATAAGGAAAACAACTGGAGAGACAGAATGCTTGACAGATCTATAGGTACTTGGGTGTATGCCCAATGTCTTTCCAACAGTTGCATGTCCATATGAGAAAACTTGGAATCTACATTATAAAAATGAGCTAGACTCTCACATGTTGGTACCATTCTTCCTCAGGAACAAGCTGTACAATGCTGTGTACATTTGGCATATTCTGTTTGCTGTAGTTTGACTTTATTAAATTTTTGGTGAAAAATCAGCAAAATCAGCTGTTAAGGATCATAAAAAAATGTTTCTATAAATTCATTAACAACAAAAGGAGGATTAGGGAAAACCTCCGTCCCCTGTTGGATGCAGAGGGAAACAGTCACAAAGGATGAGGAAAAGGCCGAGGTGCTCAACACCTAATTTGCCTCAGTCTTTAGCAGTGGAACTAGCTTTTCCCTGGACACCCAGCCTCATGATCATGAGCTAGGAGACAGGAAGGGGAAGCAGAATGAGGTCATTACAATTAAAGAGGAAGTGATCAGTGACCTGCTGCATGGCTTGTATGCACACAAGTCTATGGGACTGGATGGGTTATACCCAAGAATGCTAAAAAGAGTTGGCAGACATGCTCGCCAAGCCAGTTTCCATTATTTACCTGAAGTCATGGCTAACTGGGGAGGTCCCAGTGGACTGGAGAGTAGCAAATGTAACACTTATCTACAGGAAAGGCAGAAAGGAGGATCTGGGAAACTATAGACCTGTCAGTCTGACCTCGGTACCAGGGAAGGTCATGGAGCAGATCATCTTGAGTACCATTACAAGCCGAATAATGGACAACCAGGGGATCTGGCCTAGTCAGCATGGGTTTATGAAAGGTAGGTCCTGGGTGACGAACCTGATCTCTTTCTATGACAAGATGACCTGACTACTGGAAGAGGGAAAGGCTCGGAAAGGATATTGCCTACCTAGACTTTCAAAAAGCATTTGACACTGTTCCCCATAGAATTCTCATGGAAAAACTGGCTGCTCATGGCCTGGATGAGCATAAGATCTGCTGGATAAAGCACTGGCTGGCTGGGTGGTCCCAAAGAGTGGTGGGCAGGGGGGTTGAATTCAACTGGCCG
>VXBO01001409.1:25344-55711 GCA_013400135.1 Rhinoptilus africanus | reverse complement strand
GGGGAGGGGGGGGGGAAGCGAGGAACTAGCTGATATGCGTCAGTTACAGTATTTGTATTCTGAATTTATTCTTCTAACCTCACTTGAAATCCTAGAGAAATTTGGTGCTTCAGTTAAAACTGACCTTAGGCAGTTTCAACTCACACAATGATTATTTGCTCAGAAGTTCACTAAAGGTCTATTTGACTGTGGCTGTGTTACAGGAGGTCATATTTTTTCAAAGATTAACTATTCTTGAACAATTTTTACGATTTATTGGGCAGAAATAAGCTCTCCATCAATATCAATCACATACTTAATTTTTTTTTTCATATATTTCTCTTGAATTGTTTTCTGGTATGTTTTTAATCACTGTTTCTTGAAGATTTTAAAAGAAAATGACACATTTTCCTCAATAATAGAGTTCTCTTTGCCCTCTGTAACAGTACAACAAAATAGTGACAGATTATAATATTTTATGACATTCTCGGATTTTTAATTTTACAGTGTGAAGATCTGGGACCAAGTAGAGCAACAGGTAATTACTATTTTCAAAGTATTTGGAAACATTAAGTAGGATATAGGCCCATTTTGCTGGAACATGAACATGTATTTGGTAAGTTTCTGGTTTAGTTGCAGTTTGAAAAGGTGAGATAATCATTGAAAGAATTAAACTATGCAAGAAATTTATATTAAAAAAAAAGAATTAGATTCTGTTTTAGAATAACACTGAAGTTCTTTTTTGGCAAAAGCTGAGAGATTGTTCTCATCAGACATATTTGATCCCACAAAAAGTACTTCCCTCCTTGTTTTTTTTTTATCAAGAATGTAAAATGGTACAGAGGTATGAAAGCTGCTGTGAGTCATGCTATTGTGACAAAAATAAACATATTTCATGTATAATATTTTTTTTTTGTCATTCTCATTTTACAATAAAGTCTATATTTTTCAAAATTAATTGACAAAGTCTCAGATCCAGAAACCCTGGAAACCCAGTCTCTGTATCACAAGCAAAACAGTGTTTTTGGTGGGCTGCTGAGGAATTAGGCAGGAAATAAAACCCGAATTCTACTGGTACTTTGCCTGAAGAGAATTGTTACTGTGAAATATTTCAAATTTTAGGAACCACTGGCTGGTTAAAAAGTGTTTCATTATAAGTTTTCCAACCAACCCTGCTACTTAGGGAATTTTTATGTGAAAGTAAATGAAAACTAAATGAAAGTGTCTTTTCTTAAAGGAACTAATGAGACAAAGAAACATCCAGAAAAAGTAATATCCATTTTTCTGACACTCTGATGCAACACTCTCTCAAAATCTGTACATTTATTATTGATGCTACTTTTAGCATCATTATAGAAAGTACATTTAAAGAATTATAAGAAAACATGTTTAGAAGAATTTTTTTAATAATCAACAACAACGTACAGGTTTCCATAGGAAAAAATATATTTAACTAGACCTACAGCTATCTGTTGAAAAATTCTGTCTCTGGCAGAATTCCAGAGAGTTTAGAGCAAGGGAAACACAAGATCCATGAAGCAAGAGATTTGGAGATATTTTCTTTAAAAAATGTATTTAGACAAATAAGTGAGACAAATACGTGAAGCAATACACTGTTAGAGAAACAGAAAGCGCCTTAGACTGCAGTGCAGAAATGAGGAAACAAACAACTAAATAGAAAAATTCCAAATGAAACAAATTATTTTCCTCAGCTAAGAGATGACTGTAGAGCTCATTACCACAAGATATCAACGGCACAAGAGATTAGTGTGATTCAAAAGAAGGTGAGGAATGTACATGAACTAGAAGAAGAAGAATTATATTGGTAATTAACGTTTTTGAAAGGAGCAGAAACCTCATTCTTCGGGAGTTAAAGTTGAACTGGAGTTAGAAAGGAGACCTTTCCTGGTGGCAATTAGCCTCTAATTGTCTATTACAGGGGTATTCTGAAATTGCTCAGTGACATAGCAAGCTAATGGATAACAAAAAACCACAGCTCTTTTCCGGCATGTTATCTGGTGTTATCATATTTGGAAGACTCCAATTTTTCACAGTTCTTGTCAGTTACCGCTATGTGGTTGAAATCATGATGTGTAAATAATCACTGAGAGGGTGGTCTGGCACTGGAACAACCTCCCCAGGGAAGTGGTTCATGTCCCCATGCCTGTCGGGGTTCAAGAAGCACTTGGGCAATGCTCTTAGATATATGGTTTAACTTTTAGGTTGCCCTGTGTGGAGTCAGGAGTTAAACTTGATGGTCCTCATGGGTCCCCTCTAACTCTGAATATTCTATGGTTCTGTGATTCTGTGATATGATGAAGTGTTTTCTGAACTAAATTCACTAGGGTAAAAACTGAATGGGAAAAAGACTGGAGCCTAAATAGATAACTTATTTGGTTAACATGTTTAAGACATTTATCAAACCCTTTCATTCATGATAGAGGGAGACTTAAAATTTATATATTTGAACCCCACAGAGAGTAATTAGCATTCTTGTATCAAACTTCACCTCCTGTTCACTCTTCCAAATAACACCTGTTATTCATGATGTAAGCTTTATATAAGTCATTGCTTTCAGATAGTAGAAGCATAAATTAATCTGTTCTTCTTTAAGCTCCATTTCATGCCTGCCTTAATAAGAATAGCACAACATTATTTTTTTTCCTGAATTCCCACGTAATTCTTTCTTCTTCAGCAAAGATCAATCAATTGGCATTACATTACTCTTGATACTGATACCATATCGTTCTGTAAAAAACCCTCAGCTTTGAAGAAGGCCATAAGTCCTCTTGTTCAATTAGTTCCATAGAGATAATAGTTAATGAGATCAGGAAATGCTTATGCAGGGCAATATTCATTTGAATAGACTAAGGGGCATATCTAGGGCTATTGCGTACTCCTTTCAAGGCTACCTCTTCTTTCTTTTTGAAGATTGAAACGTGCTTTGCTTTGAAATCTGTTAAGACAAATGTCTTTGAGAGGGTGTGGACTTGATCAAGAAAGGCAGTAAATCCCTACATATTTTATTTGTATTTTGTTGCATGAATTGCAGTTATTACTGGCCCTGACTGATTTAATTCACAGTATTTTTCCTACACTTCAGAGTACTCTATACATTCAGAAGATAACTGTGTGCTTAGTAGGCCCATAATAAAGTTCTCACTTCGGAGATGTCTGGTCCTATCTCCTGCACACAGCAGGGGCTGCTGTGGGCTTGGATGAGTTGTATCCAGTCGTGTCTTGAAAAACTTGAATGATGGAGATGGTACTGCCTCTCTCAACAATCTGTGCCATGGCTTGGTGGTCATGATGGGGAGCAAGTTGTTCCATATAGCCAGTCTGGACCTCTCATGTTTATACTTGTGTCCACTGGCTTTTATGAAGAGCATGGATCTGACTTCTTGATTACTCATCACAGGCACCGGGAGCTGCTGCTAGGTCTCCTGAAACCATCCTGCTCCTCGCTGACCAAGCCCAGCTCCCCTAGCCTCCTCTCACAGGAAAAGTTCTCCAGCCGCCACAATCTTGCTGATGTCTCCTGAACTCAATGTCTTTTCTATACTGGGGACCCAAAACTGTACCCAGTTGTCATCTAATATGTACTGAGTTAAGGACCTATTACCACACAGGACAAGAGACTAGTGGTTTGATTTCAGTAACAAGACCACTACATACCACCTCACTCAGATACTTGCATATTTGAGGATTAGCTTGGTTAATAGATAGTCATAGCTGCATCATCATGTCATGGCCTGCTCTGCTGGCCTGTTTTCCATCCTGAATATACTGGTACCGGGCCTTCATAGCCTTTAATGGAAAATCTCAAACTTGTGGATTAGCCTTTTTTTTTTTTCTGTTTGTTTTTCGTATGTTTGATTGTGGGGTTTTCGTTTGTTTGTTTCTTTGTGTTGTTTTTTTTAAGGAAAATGAAAAATTTAATTAATGTATATCTCTTCCATAATCCACTTGATGGTCATCTAAGGTCCTTTAAAAATTCTGTTCTACATAAATAAGTGGAGACACAGGAATACAGTTATGGTCAGTATTTTCCAGAGAGCCTAACATAATTAAGCATCTGCCTTCAGCAGGACCAGAGGTCTAAAGTCCTTGTCATACCTTGAACATTTTCCAACCTATTTCCTTGCTCTCTTTCTCTCTTCTCCAGCTCTTTGCACCTCCCCAACACCCACCCCTCCTTTACTTTTTCTGGCATACCAAAGCCCATGTATTTGGAAATGAATTATAATTTTCAGAAGGGTTATCTATTTGCCAGCACCTTTTAAAGTACATGAAGCAGAATTTAAAAGAAAGGGAATATTCTTTTCTTAAGGGAAAATAACATAACAGTGTTCACTATGGGCTAAATTTTGCTTTCTATTGGATCCTTATGTTGCAATTAGCTGGATACTGGAAGGTATCATGAGTTGAAGCAAGTCATTGTCTCCACAGAATATGGTTTTATCTGTAGAAATGCAAGAAGGAAGAATATAGTTATAACCATGTAGTATTTCTTGAAGTTATCTAGTCTTCATTGCTGAATCTCACACTGACTCTAAGGTATCCCACAAAACAAAACAATGAAACTGACGTGAAAAAAAAGTCATGAAAGGCACTTGAATGTGAGATTAAAAACATTTCTTAATTTTTGTTGTTATTGTTCAGAAATACTAATATTTAATCTATGCTATAAAAATAAGTTTGAAAAGTTCATTTTTTTTTCTTTTTAGCAAACTAGGAAAAATAATTGTCAGATATATTGAGGAAAGATTTGATTTTTTTTACCTACAGGAATGTATGAAATGTAAAAACGTGGACTGTGTGTTCAATTTCTCTTTGCATCATTTTTGTATTAACATTGATCTAATGGTTTGCTCTTGATTTAGCATCAGTATGGAGATTGCTACCACGGTCAGAATAACTCTGTGAGGGCATTATTTAAATTCTGAAAAAGGTAATTTGCAGTAAAGGAAACAAGTGGCAAATATAATCTTTTGACAAAAAATATGTATACGCATTTTTTCTTCTTCAAAACTGATGTATTTAATCTATTTTTTTTATTAAATAATCTACATAGCACATTCCCCTTTTTTGAAATAAACACTAACAAAGCTGTGTATTAACTGTTTAGTAGCTTCAAAGATAAGCCAACAAATGTGCTTTTTTGAGAAAATTTATTTTGTCCATATTTTTAAATAGTTCCCAAAACTAGGTTTCTCTTCAGGAAAAAAAAAAAAAATCCATGTAATCCAGATGGCCAACAAATTTATATTGAATGCAGAATTTTAGAATCAACATTTTAACATATTTACTACTTTTTTAATATCCACGTGGCACTGAAACTCAGTACTTTGAATCTTNCTGATCATCTCATGGCCCTCCTCTAGAGCCGTCCATGTCCTTCTTATGTTGGGAACTCCAGAGCTGGACACAGTACTCCAGGTGAGGTCTCACCAGAGTAGAGTAGAGGGGCAGAACGACCTTCCTCAAACTGCTGTACACGCTTCTTTTGGTGCAGCCCAGGATGTGGTTGGGTTTCTGGGCTGTGAGCACACAATGCTAAGTCACAATGAGCTTATCATCACCCAAGACCCCCAAGTTCTTCTCCTCAGAGCTTCTCTCAGTCCATTTTCCACCCATCCTGTATTTGTGTTTAGGATTGCCCTGACCCACGTGCATGACAAAAGATAATGAAGAGAACCTGAGCATCCACTTGTTTTGTCATGCTTTGCAGTGTAGTCAAGTCAGACTAATGCAAGACTAATGCAAACATTCATTTCAGCTCTGCTGTGCTCCCTGTCCAGGCAGGCAGAATACAAAGCAGTTGGGAAGTGTTTGAACTGATCTTATCATGACAGCTGTTTAGGAGTACAAGATACAGTGGTGACATTAGTTATAATACATGCAGAATAATCACAAAAACTATCACAAAGCATTTTGAAACATGCACAGCAAATGTTAGTCCCTTTACAACACCTGAGAACTTAAACCACTATGAGTCTATCAGTTGACAGTCATAATTCTATGCTTCCAAAATAATTTATATCTTATGCTTAACACAGGGAGCAGTGGTCTGCAAATTGTTGTCAAAAACATTGTGTCTTTTAAAACCTTTGACGTACAAAACCAAATATCATTATTTTAAAACCCAAGTTGGACATCAAGGACATCGAAAACGATTTTTAGAGCCCAGCATATGTGTTTTATGATCAGCTTAACTGGTGAACCTTAGAATTCATGAACTTGCTGTGCCATACACTGTTGCACCTTTAAAGAAGACTAAATATTCTAAGATATTGCTAGCTTGTTGCTGTTAAAAAAATGAACACCACACTTCTGTTAATGAATTCCGTATTTTTATATTGTTTTTGTTAATTAAGTACTAAAAAAGACAAAGTGCATCTAATTTAGATGTCTGCTCATCACAAGGATTTTTCCACTTGCATAATGAAAAACTTTAGAATATGTGTGATGTCTTTCAGTTAATTAACAAAAAAGAAAATTCTGAAATACTCCCTACCCACACAAGTTTATGCTTCCTTTCATGACTGATCTGCTAGACATAATGTTCTAAAATAAGAACTCTTGCAGGGATTTTTTACAATAAACTACTTGCAATTAGAGATTTTGCTGTTTCTGTTCAAAAAGACAGTAGATATATTTTTGATTAGAAGGGTGCTAAAGATGGTTCACTCCTCTGGAATTTGTACAGTGGTGCTAGTATGTTATTTTTATGTTATAATTTCTTCCACTTTGTTTACATCTCCACAGATTGCCCAAATAATTATATTTTATTTAATTTCTATATTGCCATTAAAACCAAACTTTTGGCTTTCACAAATTACAATGCATCCTGATAGCAGCCACCTTTTTGGTGATTTTTTTCTGCTTTTAACAGTCTCCATACCTCCTAGTCTCTATTGGTAGAATTTGTGTTGTTAAAAACCAATGCCTTTTAAAACCGGTCAACATATTTCAATGGTGATATTTTTAAGTGAAACATGTTTTCTTAGGAGGCAACCACCTCCTTAAACACATTTCTGATATAGTCAATTTTGATAACAGATTAAGAAATAACAAACTGAGTTTATGTAATCAGATAATGCTTTATTCCAGAATTCTTAGTCCTAAATATTGAAAGAAAAAAGAATGAAAAAAAGATGACTGGTAAGAAAATAATAATCCTCCATCATTTACTGCAAAGACTTACTGAACAAACCCCCTTTGTGATAGCTCAAATGGATCGAATTTTTGGAACAACCAACCTTGTAAAAATCTTATCTTTTTTTTTGGCATGGAAAAATGCTTATCATCTTGGGCCAAAATCTTTGGACAACAGACCAATAGTTTTGGAGACCAAGCACACTGAAGACCCTCCCAAGTCTCTGCTCAATTTTTCATTAATTGTCTCCCAGAGTCCCAGATGTCTGTAGATAATATGATTCATACTTTAATTATTTGAGCACCATGAAGCAAGAAAAACTTAAGAAATCCAAGAGTTTATAAAAGAATTATAAACCCATCCATTTTGCTCTGAGACAGCACAAAAGAACTAGAGATTTACACAAAGCAATAAACAACTTTCTGTTATTAAATAGCACACAGAACTAAATGGCTTGGCAGATTGTCTTTGCCCTGCTTCTCTTAGTTTTAAGTAATCTTTGAAAAGGGTGTCTATATGAAATAGATATCATAAAAACTTTTATCAGTGCAGTTCTTCACAAGATGGAATAATGCTGTTACCGTGTACTGATGGCCTGATCCCACACTTCCAGTTGGGTCCTATGCATCTCTCTCTTTGGTTGGATGCTCCCATATGAGCACCACAGCTAACCTGGCTTCCTGCTGGCTGTGCTCTGTCTTTCCTACACAGAACAATTCCTGCCTTTGTTTACTAAGAGCCTTCATTTAAGAATTTGGGTTCCAGTCATATCAACTTCACACGTAACTTTCTGTACCATAACAAGCAGTTCTCAGTGTGATTTCTTGTGGAAAGTTTTTTCCCAATTGAAAAGCACCCCTCTTCCTCTTTGTGATATATCATAACACAGAACAAATATAGGAAGTCCAAATTCTTGAATCACACAATGCAAAGTATATCCCAATACTAACTATATCCCAACTACTATATCCCAGTACTTCCATTGCATAAGAAGCAATGGAAGCAGTTACAATACATTGTTTTGTACACAATCAGAATGAAATCTTTAACTGATACATACATATTCCAAAATTATTATAATCTGCTTAGCATCAAGAGGATCTGCTTATCTGAAATCAGCCTGCCTAGTTGCTTATGCGGTTATATCTCTCTGGCTAGGCCATCCTTTTATGCCAGAATATTCTGATAGTTAATCACTGAATCATATATCGTCATGTGTAAGTTCTGAAATGCGCTAAAAATGAAGACTTACTGTAGAATTTCTGAGATTGACACTGGATGCAAGCGTCTTACCAAAAGTAGTATCTTTTATAACAAGTAGAGTTGTAAGCCTTTTCAGGGAATGGAAGATATCTGCCCTCTGGATTTAGAAGAGATTCATGTTCTAAACAGGCTTTTAAGAAAGAGTACTATCTTTAGATAATTACTGTCTCTTTTTGGATGCTTAAAACTTTTATGATATGGCAACTGATGCATAGAATTACTGCAGATTAAAAACTGGAATGTACATTGGAACTTTATGTGTCCTAATACTGAAAGAAGAAGTGTCAAATAAAAAGCAAAACAGAGCTAATACAAAGCAGACAAAAGAGACAGTGCCTGTAATTATTTGAAAAACTTCAGAGGCTTAGTTCACAATTTTACAGGTTCACAAAATACATCGTTATGTGTGAACTGACAGATTGACACACTGAACAAAACCCTGAGATTGAAAAAAAGGTACAAAAATGAAACAGAAACACAACAATGGAACATCAAAACTTCTTAATACTGTGGAAAATCAAATGCCATGCAGAGGCAGGTGTAGATTTAATGCATAATATTGCTTTGTATTGAAACACAAGGTTATAAATATTATGTGTATACACAGAGTTCAGGTATTTGCTTTAAGAAAAGACTTCCAGTGTGCCAGTGTATCAGTTTAACATGTACGATTTACAATGTTGGAGTGGGTGCATGTGCACATGAATTAGTCTGGAATATATTTCCACAACTGGATAGCCCAAAATTTTAAATTTAGTGCATATCCACTTGTTACAGAAAGTCAATTCCAGAGCCACTCAGCAATTACTGGGAAAGACACGTGTAAAAACTGGCTGGAAGTCGTTCCAGGATGTAACTGGCTTTCCAAAAATTCAGCAAAACAATCATTATCAAATGAGATCACAAACACTTGTGGTGATGGACACACAGCAATTTCAGGAAGTGAAAGAGACAGAAAAGTATGCTAATCCAGGAATTCAAGTAATAAAGTTTAATAGCAATAGCTGTCTTCCCAGGGATCTCAGCAATAGAACAACTGGGAAAAAGGCACCAAAAAGTTGGTGAAAAAAGCCCTATTTTTTTTTTCATTTTCATTGTAAATCAACATTTTTTAGTGGATACAGCAGGGGAAAAGTATATAGGAGACCTAAGGCTTGAAGGCCCTGAGAGTGGAAATGTGATGAAACTGAATTGTAAGCATACTGATGTCCATGTGATACTTCTAGAGGTGAGCAGGTTCAATGTCACACTCGTGAGTTTTCATCTGGTTCTAGGGAGGTGTGTGAAAAGTGAAAAAGATTCATCAGACAAAGAGGATGGCTAACCCCAAGTTCCATCTGTCTCACATCCAGAATCTCACATCTTCCCTCCATCTGCTTTCTAAAACAAGCAATTCAACTCCTAGAATCTCCTGCATCATAAATGTTTGTTTCTCACTAGTGCAACAAAAAGGCTGATAGGTAATTCATCTCAAAATGGGAAGAACAGCCCTTCAGAAAGGGAAGAAGCATGAAACGGGGAGACAATGAAGGCGACCTGTGGTGCTGCTTTGGAGTGGGTGGAGGTAGAGGAGGAAAATGACAGTGTGGCCATGGTTATTATTAGTGCTTACGCACATGAAGCCCAACTGGGCAACAGTTTTGAAAATCTGCTGATACAAAGACATGCAGAAGTTGTTCTAAGGATTTAGGCAGTGATAAGCACACCTATTAAGAGGAATGTGAATACTGGAAATTTCATATGCAGATTCCATGTCTTTTGGTATCTAAATATACATGTCTCAAGAATCTAATCCTTACATTTGATCTGCTGAAGCTGTAAGTCTAGGAGTGAGCACAGGACTGGGATCAGATATATCAAGCTTAGTGCTTTCCCCATTGAATCATTCTTCTTTTTCTTTTCCAGGCATATTCAAGTTTGAAAGTTTTCCTCTGCAGCATCTCTGGGGCATGCTTTGTTTTGCAATTCACAACTCTGCTTGTGAAGTAAATACCAATAAGTCTCACACTGAGCATATAAAGCCTTTGCCTGGCAGCACGTACAACAGCTTTGTTGCTCTCCTACACCGCTCTGTCTACATTTTCTAACCTTCACCTACAACTTCTAGGGATGTGAGGCAGGCTTGATCTTCATCTGCATTCAATCTGTTCCCATTCTCAGCAGAGCAGGAATCACCAAGGGATGCCAGCTATTGTGTGCCTTTTGTGAAAGGGACACATGCCTACTGAGGTTTAATCTAAACTTGTTTAAAATGATTAAACACTTTTTCACATGGTCCTGTGACTAAATCTAAGCATGGGACTTTGCATAAATACCTCAAAGAGTTGGAACTTTATTTTTTATTATTTTTTTTTTTTTTCCCCAGGGAAAACAGTGAATCTTTTTAACATTTTATAATTACTATAATTTACTTTGAGACTTTCCATCATTTTACCCTTTGGTTGCTTAATGATTCATTTAAACTTTTAAGTGAGATTCTTTCTTTTTTTCTGTTTTATATAGAGACCAAAAAGACAAGGATGAAGAGCTGGCCTCTCTTTATCAAGCTCTTTTTTCTTCATACCTTCACCTTTATAGTGATTGATCTTTCTTTTGCCATCAGACACTCCTCTGATTAATTGCTTTGGCCTATCTCTTTTTACTGTGTATAGTATTTGCATAAAAAAAGAAAAACTAAAATCACAATTAAGAAAATAACAGGTTTATAAGGCTATCTTGTTTTTCTTACATGTGTAAAAGGTAATGAAAAATGATGTGTTGCTTTATGTTAGTGTTTCATAATAGTCTGCAACATTTGTTGTTATTTTTAAATAAATTCTTTAAATAATCACTCACTTGAAACAAATAATAAGAAAAATAGTATGTAGATGCTAAGACAGTGTAGCACATTAAAGATGTGAAAAACTTACTGTATAACCTGCCCATTCCATACTCTGCTGTTATCCTCTGGAGAGAATTCTCCCTTACTGTTTTCTATTTTACTCTAATAAGATTATATGGGGATTCAGGATATAGACTTCAGAGATCTCTTTGTTATTTTCCCTCTGGGGCTGTTGCTCATGTCAGTATTTTTAAATCATTACAGACATGATATTTGTTTATAAGTATATTTGGGTATGTATGCATAGATATGTATGCAGGGAGACTATCTCGAGAAGTACAGATATTAGAGACTGAAGAAAACATAACAGTTAAAATGATACATTCTTCCTGCTTTAATCTCACAAAGACATTCTTAAATGATGAATGGTAACAATACTTCCTGAAAGTCATCCTGCTTACAGTTACCTCCTTGCTGACTGCAGGAAGTCACATCCTCAGCAGGCTAAATTGGCATCTCTCCATCAGTAGCTATAGAGCTACATCAGAGGACAATCTGTCCCTGTACAAGCATAAGTAGTACAAGCGCTAATTTTCCATTGCCTTGAACCCAGTATAGTACATAGCATGTAGGGGGGCAACAATAAAGAATGAGTGAAATTCTCATTGAAATCCTAATGGCCAATGTTCGTAGAGAGAAATGAGTACTCCCAGTGCATGGTTCTACAGGATTAGGTTTAAACTAAATAGAAACAGAGAAGAATCAAAACAGACAGAACTGTAAAATAAAATCGATATAACACACCCCCCCCCGAAAAAAAAAAACCAAAACCAAAACAAAAAACCACAACAACCAAGCAAGATTTTGTCTCTGGGAATTTGTTTGTAGACAGTGCTTTGGACAGAATCACCAGGAGAAGTGAGTACCTGCTTTAGTGCCTGAAAATAGCTTTAACCTCAGTGATAGGGACTCTGCAAAAAAGCCTTGATGTGTTATGAATAGTATGTGTGAGTCCATGGGGTTACAGAAATCAGACATGTTGTAAAGACATGGTGGACTGGTGGTTTTATTATGAACCTCTGCATCCAGCTAGGCATTTGTGTTACTAACTACCCTTTGTTTCCAAAAATGTCTCATCTGAAAGAAGGCTAAGCTTGTAAATTTGTGGACTGAGTTGAATAGAAACCAGGAGAAGCTTTAATTTCAAGTGGCTTTTGACTCCACACCAAATGTCAAATGTACATCTTGGTTGAGTTTCGTATTGAAGCAAAAGAAAAGAAAACAAAAAAGTCCTGCCACATGGAGAACACCAATGTTGATAACCAGAAACAAATCTGAATCGGTCTATGAGTGAAGTTTTGCACAAAGCTGCACACGTAAAGCTTTATTTGAAGCTCTGGAATATAATTATAATTAAGACTTCAAAACATCTTTTTCATTACATTCAGTGCTTAAATTGTGTATCTTATTTGCATTTGAGATAAAAATATTTTATAAGTTGAAATTAGATTTGTAGAAGCATAAACTCATTCCCAATGGCAAATATTACTAACTCCAATACCAGTTATGAAACTCTAAATTGTTTTTTAAGTGAGGGCCAGATCTTTTAATAAGCTTTCAATATTAATCCTCCAATGTTTATTGTTGCTTTACTTTCTAGAGGTTATATTAGAATGGATGAACCAGGAAAGTCTGAATTAGATTTAAAATAGATTTTAGTGTTAAGAATTAGAAATACCTGGCATGAGATTTGCAGTTTAGATTTAATACTGTTAAAATTGTGGCTGTAATTTTAACCATGTTTTCCAAAAAATCCTAGAGATTCCTATAGTTTAGATGAGTGTGAAAGTCTTAGGCTATTTTTAATATTAGACTTTTCAATATCAAACTCATTTTGAAAGCTTTCAGTATGGTTATATTCAGAAGATACCTGAGCTCACGCATTCTTGTTGAATTGAACAATAAAAGGATCTTGTTTCATAGAATAAGAACATTTTGCATTTTGGAATCTTACCTTCGACAGGGAAACCAAAATTATAAATAAAACGTTAGAAATCTAAATTCTGGTTTTAGTTTATGCTGCAATGGCAGACACAAGAATGCCTGACTAGTTCAGAAACCAGTGTCGTGCTTGGAGGCAAGAAAAAAATTCCCTTTACTTCACAAATCCTGCAAACCTGTGCTGGTATTAACCAGACGCTTTTAGGAATCTGAATAGCCAATTTTAAGAAAAGGAACTAAATACCATTAAACTCAAGAAAGGAGAGATCTTAAGGTCTGAAACCATCCTATTTTCTAATAATAAAATAAAATCACTCATACAGATTTGGTTGTTTAAGATTTCCTGCAGGTGTATATGGCCCAGCAGGGTGTGGATATAGTTCTTTTCTGAGAGAAATCTCTGAAATCTCTAAGCTTTCTTGGTTCTTTCTCTGATCCAGCAAAGCTTGTCCTCATACATCTCTTGAGTCATAGATAGGGTTAAAATTATAGTGGTCAAAATTAAGCATGTATATAAATGCTTTGCTGCACTAGCCTTCTGTAAGAACAAGCTCTCTGTCTCTGGCATCTCTGTTGATAAGTTGTGCCAACAGTGATGATAATTAGGATTACAGCTTCTTCACAAGAGGTAGGAGAGTGTATTGAAAGCTTTCAAAATTTAGTATAACAACATGAACGACTTCATTCACTCAATAATAACAAGTACTTGTCAGTGAAATCATATGAAAAAGGTCAATAACAATGCAACTCCCAAATTAATTTCCCTTGTGATAATGAGTATCCTGCTATTTTAATGGGACATATAAATTGAGCCTACAAGCCTGCTCCACTCTATGATACTCCAGCATTTCCCGGGGCACCTCCAGAAACATGCCTCTGGTAAACCTCCATGAGCCATGAAGTGTGAGTGTGGAATGACCTTTCTGTGTGTTCCTCCTATTATGGTCATGTACTTACCCCAAACCTTTTTCAGCTTTTGCAAAATACTGGTGGGGCTTCAGTTACTCATTTTTCATAGATCTCCACACAACAGCTCTGAGCAGAGCGAAGTAGTAAATACATCCTCTTCATTGACTTCCCTCTCCACATCCCATCATCAGTTTTCCAGGAGTACAGATACATGAGCTAGGCAATGAACTTTTGCTTTGTCTTTTTTTCCTTCAATGTCTAGTTGTGTGCAACTGTCTGTTTTGGATGGTGCTCCACATTTAGAGGACACGAGAGAACAGAGATTGAAACAGGAGCTGGAATCCAGGTTTCTCACATGCAGGTTACCACTGAACACATTGTATCTACAAAACCAAGAAAACTAGAAAACACAACACTAAAATACAGATGTTTTGATCCTCCATCCTCACCTGACTGTCTTTCCTAGGAAAGAGACAGCTTAAGAAGAGATTTCCAACTCTAGGAGTACTCCTTATTTTTTAGGCTATATTGTGTGAATGCCAGTTTCTCTGCTACTTCACACTTTATTTATTCTAGACTCTCTGGTAAATATCATCCAGTTCTGTTGATTTATTGCAGCTGAATTTCCAAATTGCTCTATAATTTTTCCTTTATGGACTTCAATCTCTGCAAAGGCTACACATGAGAAAGGCCATTAGAAATTGAATTTTCCAGACGTTCAGGTTAATAAATACCAATACCAAAAAAAAAATTATCTAAACACCTTTCTTGCAATGTCAATTAAATTGCCACTTATGTTTACACCCATGAACAATTAAAACAAGCTAGAATCTCCAGCAGTCCTCATTTCTTACTATTGTAAATTTACCTTTTCATGAGGGTAAAAGGTGAAGCAAGCACACAGTCCACATGGTTTTGGCTTTCTTGAACCACAAAAATCATCATAATAAAATCAAATCCTCTTTGGTTTAGTTTTAGCTTTTAGAGGGCAANGAGGGTGGCAGAGCCCTGGCACAGGCTGCCCAGGGAGGTGGTGGAGTCTCCGTCTCTGGAGACATTCAAAACCCGCCTGGATGCGTTTCTGTGCCCCCTGCTCTAAGGTGGCCCTGCTCTGGCAGGGGGTTGGACTAGATGATCTACTAAAGTCCCTTCCAACCCTATGATTCTGTGATTCTGTGATTCTGTGATTCTGTAATTTTCATAGCTTCATTTTCAACAGACTCAAACATTAAATATTGAACACGTGTGATTTAAAACAGGGTAAAGGACAATGAATTCACAGCAGCCTTAGAAGAGTGTAGGACTAGAAAGTCAGGTGAAGCCACTGAAAGATTAGAGTGGAGTAATCTGTGTTGCTTCTTGGAATGATTTGAAACCTGCATTGACCTGGTGTTACTCCAGCAGCTGTTTGCTGCCAGGACACAAACTAGCTAGTTGCAAACTATCCTGAATATATTTAAAATAAATTAAAAATTTAATGCAAGTTATTATAACTTTTTTTTTTCACTATGTCTCCTCCATGGTGCTAAGCCTCTTTCCCAGTTTCTAGAGCATCACAAGATTTGTAACTTCTATGGATCCTACACCAAAGATGTCATGATACTGACACAGGTAATATACAAAAAAGATACATAAATATCTTTAAATGTGAGCTGTTAGGCATAAACATACCTAAGAAAGACACCACATTGAACTGGAAATTAAGTAGTAACTCTTTGCTGTGTAACTCCCCAAAAAAGGGACGTTTACTTGAAGTTTGACTGTGTCTTTGGAAGGGGAGTCAATAAAGGCACATGTGAAGAGATTAAAGTATATTCGCATTTGTTTAAGAAAAAGGCATCTGGTTTGTCTGAAGAACAGGAACCTGCCCTATAGGGAAGTCTTTCAGAAGTCACTGATATTTTGAAGAGTGTGAGCCCTACAATGAAAAGGCCAAGCATAGACTTGGCTAGGCTGAGAAAATGAGGATTTTACTTCAGTTACTAGCTCTATCATTCTCTACATATCTTTCATCGCAAAGTTTCTTCTGAGAATATCAGTTCTTAGTTTGGTGGTGGGCCCAGGATGGGTACTTAGTTATAGCTCTATGAGAAAGCATAAAAAAAATGTTATCAGTGCTTTGTTTTTTCCTTTCTGTCTTCCTTCTGACACGTCTTTGACAATAACATGAAGAGCACAATAGTTTTTGAGGAAATGAAAGGCTGTTTTTCCACCTGGTCCATGCTTTGCCCACATGTCTTGGGGCGACATACTTCTTGGTTTTCCCCTTGAGTCCTACCCTATAAAAAGATGTATAGAGCTAATACAGAAGGATGTAGGGAAACATCTGTAACAAGAGCTTCATTTCTCCCTGGGGGAACCTAGGCCTTTCTGTGGCAAAGCAGGCTCTTAAAAGTTTATGTGTCATGTGATTTTAAAGACAGATCTTTGCACGCATGGGATAGGGGAGGAAAATGGTCAGAGCAGTGATGGGAAGGTTCTGGAAATCAGTAGAGAGAAGAACGGAGGGAGAGACTAAACTGTTTGAGAAAGTCTGTCCTAGAACTTTTCATTATCCTGTTTTCTCTCATCTTTTGCTATATTTCTAAAGGAATGATTGTACATATGCTTTGGGTAGAAACAGATACCAGCCAGCATGGGATTAAGTGGAGAAAGACATTCAAAGAATATTTCATAGATTGTCAATTAGAGTCAGTAAAAACTGAACTAAGTATCAGAGACTGTCTAATTTGTAAATCTGAACTGTACAAAGTGGTCTTAAGGGGAGTGAGTGAAATTCACTTGATGATTGGCTTGACATAGAAAAAGCTGAAGAGGTGTCAGGACCTTTTTTTATGTCTAACAGGTATAACTAACTGATATATAGAAAGCACTCTCCACTAAAGTCAAATAAGAAATGCTATCAAGAACACCACCAAAACTATCCTAAACTCAGTCTGAGTTGATTTTTTTTTTTAATTTCTTGATGATTAGTACAAGATATAAATAGCATTTAAGATCTTATTTTTGAAGAAAACAACTAATTGAAAGTGATACCTCATTAGGAAAAAAGAAATCTAAGATCTAGATTCTTCCAAGGATCTAGTTTAAAGAACATTCCTCTGAGTTTTATGTATGTGAAAAACACTGAAAGGATTTATTGTTGCAACAATAGCTGATAAAGAGCTTCCCAGTGGCAGGAGACAGATGTGGCTGTTCTACAGATCACGTTAAGCTAATATTTGATGATGTTTAGTATGTTCTGTGTGTTCCTTTGTATGACATATGGAGGTTTTTTCCAATGTTAAAATACCATTTCAAATACCTTCTATCTTAGCCGGTCTGTGAGCTGGTTGTTACGGCACGATGATTCTACATGCTTTTACTGCCACTAGCAAGATCTACAATGATTTTCCCATAGTTTTGGACAACTGTTCTTAGGTGGTAGCTGCTAACGAAGTAGCATGACAAAGTGATGCGCAATAAAAAGCAGACTCATGTACTGAACAAAAAGTTCTGTTGTCAACTGATGAAGCCTTGCATCCTATGGTTTTGTGTCTAATGGCTGGCTGCCTTTATAAATGAATGAAGTTAGAGCTGCCACTGGAATCACATCTTATTAGGCATCAGGGAATGGTGGTGTGGGGGGAGGCAATGGTTTTATAAATGTCAGCAGTATGGAAGTATAGGACTCCGTGTCTTTTTATGACAGTAGGAATTACACATGGAAGAAAAACCTGGACTAAGGAATAGATTCTCTCATTTCTAATACAGTATATAGTCTACCTGAATCTTTCTCCAAAGCTAGGTAATTTGTAAATAGAGCTTTTCTGTATTGGTTCTCCAATGTCTTGTATTGTGCTCATGTGAGATCCTTTCTTTCTAAATGCACATTCATACTTTGGTACGCATTTTGATAAGCTGTGTAGGCACAAAACACCTTTGAACACTGACTCAGCTGAAATTGGCAAAGGGTTCAAAAATTGCTAAAAACTTACAGACTTCAGAGATACATACAGAAATAGCATGATCATATGACCCTTAATCCCATAGGAATCAAAATTACAGTGCTGTAGATGAAATAACAACTGCCTATGGAATATATAGGATTATATACTTTTGGAATTAAAATGGATGTAGATTGTGGAAGTATCTATTAACTAATTTTGTTAAAATAGAGATGATATGATTCTGCATTTACTTGGGCCATTCATGCTCTTAATGGACTAAATAATACATGTATTTTGGCAACCTCCCTAATACACAGTTTGCTGAAAAACAATAAATATACTTAAGTTTATATATCAAACTTCTCAAATTAATTGTCATAATAGAAGTCTGGAAAATGATATAAAAATATATGACAAGTAAACATATTCTTTGGTGGATTTACAATTCCCTAGGCACTTTTATTTCTTCATTAGGGCTGAATACAAAAAAATCCCTTGGTGTCGTTTCATTAAACCTTCTTTGTACTTTAATGATAATTATTTTTCACACAGAATTTTAAATCCCCCAGTATGAAGGAAGATCTAGATTGTCCTGAGTCAGCTGTATAACTTGTGCCTTTTGGCCTTTCTCTATTAATAAAAGGCCTCTGGCCTATTTTCTGTGCTGAAGAATGTAAGAAAGAGAAAATAAATACAGCGAGGAGTAAAGGACAAGCAATTGTTTTGTGCTCTGCAGAACCGTTGTATTTCTAAGACTAAAAGTTATTTTCTTACAAGGTCTTTTCAGTCTCCATTAATCATTTCTTTAGCTAAATCTGCCTGTTAGCGTATTTCTAGCTGCCATTGCATGCTCCTAGCAGCTTCTTTAAGCAGCCCATGCATTTGTGACAGAGGTTGGCCTTAAGACAAAATCATCCATTCAAATCAATAACCATCATGCAACAATTGTTGACTAAGCCAGTACCTTCTCCTTCAGAACAAAAATCCAGTGGGCATACCGTGTAATTTTAAATTTACTTTTGTATTAGTACTCAGCTATGTAATCCTCCTCTGTCTCTCTCCACCTTGTGGGTGTTTTGTATCATTGCAGTCAATTATTCCAGGGCACAAACTGAACGTTACTGTTTTCCTGTGCATACATCAAATATTTAAGGATGTTATCCTTTTCCATTCAGTTACCTATCAGCTATCTGACATAACTAAAATTTATAACTGACAACTTAATTTTAACAGAATAATTTTTTCTGTCTTGTTCAGAAAAGACAAACTGTTGATTACTATATGCTTTGAGCTTGCTATGTCACGTCAGATATACTTTCTTTGTGATGCTTTGTCTTGAGCCCTGTCAGCTAAGAGCACCTTCAAAACACATGATGTAGGTTTTGCAACCTTCAGTGTATTTCCTGTAAATTAAATTGTTTAGTCTTTAAAAAGGATCAGGGGGCAGGGAGAGGGAGGAGAATTCAATTCTGTAATCAATTCCCTCTCCCCTTTTTCCAAAGTCCAAATTGGAGTAGAACAGCAAAAGGCCAGTTCTTATTATTGCTGTGCTTAATTTTAAAGCTTAAGTGCCTAGTGACAGCACAGGTTTAAGGGTTTTAGCTACCTCTGTAGTTCATGGGTATTTCACACTGTGAGTTAGTCATCTGACTGCTGGGGAAGCCAACAAGTTCAACATCTAGATCACAGCTAGCATTGGAAACAGCAGTATGTCCTTAATCTCACCTGCAAGTGCAAGTGCTAGCTACATCTTCGGCTGAAAGCAGGACTTCAGTTGACATTCATACTTATTGTGTGTCTTGTGTTTAAAGCATAAATATATTAATTTTTTGTCCTAAAAAAGACGTTAAAAAATCAAGATTGCTCATTTTATTCCATTTCTGAATAATTAGGTGAAAAGAGTTGGAAGCCCAGCATCTGTCATTCACGAGACTCTTTTCAGTTCTAAGGGATGAAGCAGAAATCATCTAATTCCGTGTGGTTAAAGTTTTTTCAGGTTTCAACTTATAAACTGGAAATGTGAACCTCACTCTAGAGTCTAGTGGTTAAAGCCTTTGGGAAAGAAAAGAGAGACCTGGAGGCCCTTCATTAATCTAATCAATACTGAATATTAAAGTATTCAGAAAGTGGAGCACCTGGTCATTTTTGTCTCCCAGATGAATACATCAACCATTATAATCACACTCATTTTTTCTCCTGTTCCAAATGAATGTTCATCGATCCCATGTAAAGTGGAATGATTTTAGCCTAAGAAAAAAAAGTATGCAAAAGCACTTCCTTTCCCTAGACTCCACTGCACTGTGGTGATTACAGCACCCTCACAGGAAGCAAATATTCCAGGACCGGAACAGCTAACCACCATAGCACAGGTGCATGCTTTTTCCATGTGTTCCTAGATAAAAGCAGATCAAGGAAGGGATAGTGGTTACTCCCAGCTTTGCTTTTTGTGGAACTAAACTGTGTTGCACATCCTCTGAGAAAGCCAACAGAAACTAGCCCTGTCAGTGATGTAGGCAGAGATTTAGGTTACGAATAGGGACATGAGTAAAGCATGAACTAGACCTGGAGCTGCTCGGGCTTACCATGGTTCAGCTCACATGGGCAGCTGGATTTTAGAGGTAAGCATCATCTGAGCATCTGTGGTAATAAACAACAAACTCTTTCAACATTTTTTTTGGTATGCTGTCTATTATGCAGATACTTAATATGTTTTTTTTCCTTGATTAGAATTTCCTATACTTCTTCCTATGACTGTAGTTTGAGGCTGCATCTCTTCCCAAATAAAAGCTTCACAAGGCTATCAGTTGTGCAGGGTTTCTAGCAGGTAAGTTATGAATTATTCATTTTGATGAGTGTGACCACTGTCATGAGACAGCCCCAGGAGGATTTCCAAAGGACCATTTGGTAATAAATATTCAACAATTCATAATGTTTAGTTCTGATTCATGTCCCAGTACCCGTCAATGGCTGGACGTGTCCACTGTCCATACATAATATCTCCTTTCACCATCATTTAATGACATCAAAATCGTGCATCGCACCGTCTTGAAACAGAAAATTAACAGATTTTTAAAGTCACCTTGCCAGCTCTAAGACTACACTTCATCCTTGTAAGTCCATAAACTCTCTTTAATGCTTATTAAAGCTTATAAATGATACTTCTACTTCAGTGGAGCTGCTCTCATTTACAGTGTAAGATGATTTGGTCCATTATTTGCAAGTGGAAGTGAGGCAGAATGGAAAGATGAATGGAAAAATGACAGTGGCAGCAGGCAGCTTACTCTTAAAAGAATAAGAATGATAGTTGGGAGGTATTTCCAACCCTAACTGCACAGGAAGTAATCAAATAAGATAGATTTAGAATCTAGTGATTTTTTTTTTGTTTGTCAGGCATATTTATGCAATTCTTGTCAAGCTGATTTTGCGTATTTTTTCTAAGTAATAGAAACATAAAAATCATACTTATACCAAAGATACATGAGGGTATGAATCATCAAAACTTTTTAGCAAGTGTTTCGATCTGTCATTTTTATGTGTTCAAATCAACTCATGATTCCTGAGAGAGAGCTGAAAACTGAATGAACATTGACAATGCCCTTCTCATTTTAAGCGAGGCCACACAGACAGAGGAATGAAATGTTTGAGAGTCAGGTGCTTCTTCAACAAATGCTAGTGCTGATGACATGGTAACACGAAAGTGCCAGGCTGAACTGAGTGTGGCATCATGAAGGTCGTGGAGAATAACATGAAACTCAGTGTGAGGCTGTAGTTACTACAAGTGAGCAAATCTTGGCAAAAATCAGTGAACTTATTTTTTCCGTTCAGCCTTCCTTATTGCTCTTTTTCATGATGTGATAGAAAAAACGTAACTGCCTTCAAATGAGATTGTCCAGCATGAATAGCAGGAAAGAGTGAGGATAAGGAAATAGGTGTCAAAGTTGAGAGTATAAGGAAAAAGATTAAAATTACCTTGGATGTCTCTGATACTGAGATTATGAATAGTTATGCTCTCATTTACACTTTCGGCAGCACCCCTAATATTAATAGCATGATGCACCCTACTGTGAAAACAAAAAGAGTAAAAGAGATTCCTTATACTAACCGTTTAAAATTTGTCAAATCTGAAAAGTAATTATTAGAACTCCAAAATCTGAACTGGATAAAATATTCATATTGATAGGTTAAACAAATTAACTAGCTTGAATATTTATATTTTTTAAAGACAAGCCTCTCCTCTCTGTTACTAAAAATTTCACAATGAAAGAAGTAATCCAGTAAATAAAAAATTCTGGATTGTTAGTCACAGGAACTGGATTGATTTTACTTAACTTTAACCTTCTGAAAGTTAAGCATCTTGTCTAGGCTAGTTGACAAGACTCCATCTGTAGCCCATGCAGGGAGAGAGACACCCCCAGAAAGTAATTTATCAGCTGCTAAGATTCTGTCTGAGATAGATAGGACGAGATGTCCTCAGGATGTACCTGTCTCTTTCCCTTGGCAATAGAGAAAGCCTGCACAAATCTCTTAGGTGTGATGCCTAATGCTGGATGGTTAATGTTAGGTAAGCTGAATCCTGTCTTAAGTTCCCCAGGTTGTTTTGATTTATAAGGGACTGCAATGTTTTCATACTGACTTTAAGCAGAGAATTCTGTTGGATTGAAAGTGTGAATCACTCACTATGAATATGTAAAAATAATTAGTAAAATTTTAGAAAGAATAGCTATCAATAACGAGAACTCATAAATATTCCTATATTTACAAGACTCTCATTTCAGGGCTTCTCACGCTTCCAGTATATAATGAATCAAAACAGTTTTAGAGTTTGGACTCCGGAAATCAGAAATCAATTACTACTTTCTTTGTAATGAATCCTCATCACCTGTAGGTTTTTGACAGAAAAATTACTTTTCCTCTGGAAGCAAGCTACTTTATTCTGAAAAGGTTTAGTGAGTGGGAGAATAGAATCATAGAATCATTTAGTTTGGAAAAGATCCTTAAGATCACCGAGTCCAACCATTAACCTAACATTACCAGGTACATACATCACTAAACCATGTCCCTAAGCTCCACATCTACATGTCTTTAAAATATTTCCAGAGATCATAATTCAAAGATGCCTAATGAAATGCTAAAGATGCCTAAGAAGGGATTATAACCTCCTATGGCATGTCATTAACTCTGTCCTGTGTGGCCTGCACCTCAACTCCATGACCCAGTCAGTGTATGAGGGGGGAGCTGTGCTAAACTCTCCTATACCCATTCTCCCTCCTATACAAGGTTTCACATGGCCCTAAAATTTCTTCATAAAATGTTTCTATTACCCCCCAAAATATGCAGCAAGTAGAACTAAAATAATGGAAGCACATTTGGGCATATCTCAGTGGACAAGGTGCTGAAGAGACATGCGTAGAGTCTGCTTAGTTGACTGTGATGGCTAAAGTTACACACTTTAGATCTGCTAATTAGTCTGCCTTTAGTCTGAGAAACCATATCCTAGTGATAAATAGTATTTCTCACAGCTCTGCTCTGACATGCTGCTATCTGTATTTATCGTATTCATTTCACGCGCTTGAAATCTTTCCATTTATCATTGTTAATGAACCTCAAGCAGGACTAAATCGTGAGGCTGAATCTGGCCAGACCCAAGGTTGAGGCTGTGTCTAGGTGTTTATTTTCTGTTCTAGGTGTTTGTAGGACATGCCCCCAGGTCCAGGGTTTAAGGGACCCACAGATGTACCCATGCCTATGGGTTAGGAGAGTGAAGGCACCTGCATGTTTGCAAGCGAGCTCTAATCCTGATCACCTGGAGACACAGGATCAGCCTTGTGCTATTCACAGTGATGAAAGTGCTGCTGGTGCATTTATTGCTGCTAGTAAAATCACTGCTCTCTCTCTCTGTTGATCTGTATGTCTGTATGCAGATGTTTGTGCATTGTATGTGCATTTGCATCTTCACAATACTTGCTTAGCCTTGCCGCTGGCAGCACATGTGCTTGGGAGCAGGAGCAAACAGCCCAGAGAGGAGAAATCCCCTGGGTCTTCAAGTCCTCTGGGTATGACTTCCCTTGATACTTAGAAAACCAAATGTCATCTAAAGACAATATTCAGAGCATTCAATTTGTAAAAGATAATATGCGCTTTGGCTGTTAAAGACATACACAGATTTACATGCAGATTTTTAAATATAAACTTAGATTTTTTTTAATCTTGATTTAGAAATATTCATTATAGACATATACTTAAAACAGTTAATGTTAAGGTAAGTTGGATGTATTCATATTATGATCCCAAAGAAGCAGAGAAAAACTAGGAGACATTGATGATTAAAAAACACACAGAAAACAGGTGAATTCCCTAAAGAATGAGGAAGAACAGACATCGTACCTATTTTTAAAAAGGGGTAAGAGAGAAGACCCAGGTCCATCAGCTTAGCCTCAATACCAGAAACATTCCGGAACAGCTTGTTAATTAGTTTGGATGCACCCTGCGGATAAGGTGATGGGGAGCAGCTGACATGGACTTGTCAAGAAAAAAAAAGTCACGTCAAATCAATCCAAGTTCTTTCTGTGGTGGGGTAATTGCCTAGTGGACAAGGGAGAAGCTATAGATTTGATATATCTTGACATTATTAAGCATTTTCACACGGTCCCGTTTGGCACTGTCATAAACAAACTCCAGAGGAACACAGTAATTGTCAAGCAGTAATTGTCACATGGAGGGTGCAGAATAGTTTGAAAAGCTAAACTCAGTCACTAACCAATGGAGACCATCAAATCTGGAGGATTTTCCAAATTAAAATTAACCAACATAATTAACAACAATATAATACCAATTACCAAATGAGTAGCAAAAACCAGTACCAGTGTAATTAATTGATTGAATAATTAATTAATTGATAGCACAAGGAAGGGTTTCTAGGGAGTCTCTGTAATCTTTGTTGTTGGAAGCACTTAAGAGTGAGTTAGACTGCTGTATGTTGGGCAGTAGGTTTTTGTAAGTTTGATGGATAGAGGGGGTTAGACAGATGTTTGATGGTCCTTGTGGATCTGTGATCTCTTCCTTTCTTTCTCCTTGGCTCTGTCACAGTTTCTGACATTACTTTGGGGTGGTCACTTGCTTCTTACCTGAAGCCTTACTGCATCTTATAAAATCCTTAATATCTTTCACAGTATCTAAAACAGAGGCACAGCTTAGCACAATTTGGAAAGGTTTTGAAATGAAATCACTGTATAAGCACAAAGCTTTCTCATTATGTGTCAAATAAGAAGTTATTTGTGCCATAATTTTCTAGCAATAGCTAGAAGTTAAAGAGTTATCAGGCTGCCTATTGTGTGTGTGCATATATAGATGTATTAAACAGAAAGATTGTATATAATTTCCTTTAATTATATCTTTGCCTATTAAAAGCCAACTGAATGCATTTTGTACCACATGATCAATGGTGTTAAATCACTTTCATTTCATTGCTGAAAACTTATTTTTGAGATTCAGTACTTGAGGCTATAATAGATTTCCTAATTGTAAATCTTGAAATTATGTTCTGCCTAAATTACAGTGTAACTTGCAGCAGAACATGCTTTGTATCCAAATATAGGGTTTCATGTTTTGTGTGAACTGGAAAAGCATTCTGTTAAAGATGGTTTTGCATAAACTTGCATTTGTTTTACTGTATTCAGTGTGTTTATAGAATAATCTATATTTATGTAACGTCTTTCTTTCCCACTACACACATATGAACACACTCAAAGAACTTTGAAGTTGTAAAGTCAAATATTTCAATTCAGAAAACCACAGAGTGCTGAAATTCTGTGGGTTGGGTGGTTTTTTTTTTTGTTTGTGGTTTTGGGGGGTTTGTTTTTTTAGGCCATCTGCTGGGTGAACATCATCAGGCAGTGTTTGATTACACAGTTTCATAATATTCTTTGTATTTATAGGCTCTGCTTTTGAGTGTGGTCTTGGAGCTGCTCTTAGCTGACAGATAAATAGACTTGGCAAACCACATGCAAACTGTAGAGAAAGATTTGTTTCCTTGTAATGAAAAGGAAAGCAAATGATGTCTGTAGCTAATGGCAGCCAAAATGCTCTCAAGAAAACTTTAATTTCCTCCCTCTACCAACAGACACTATCCTCAAGAAAGAAAACCGCAGCATGAGAGCTCAGAGGAATCTACTAGGAGTATGGCACCTATTCAGACATATTCCTCCTGTTACATGTACTAAGATGGCTGCTTCTAAGCAGCTTCCCACCCACTGTGCAGGCATCCAGAATCATCTTTTACCTAACAGAAATGGCAAGGTTCTCCCTTTATTTAGGAAGACTATAAATGTAACCTGGCAAAATACCTATGTAGAGGCTTTCAGAGGCACCCTGCTTCTTCTGGGCTACCCCATGATTATAGGTTTTCTTCTACAGACCAAGGTAAAAGAGGGAAAGGGTGTGAGATAAAGGTATCCTGGACCGCGTACCAGCATTCATTTAAAAATAAGACATTTTGCCATAATGTGTAGCTAGCTCATAAAACACCTCTCAGTACCATAACTCAGAATGAGTCACTTCTCAAACTTCTCGCTAGCATTAGTTGATGGATATGGGTGAACTTGATGAAAAAGATGAAAATATGCTTTTTAAGGAAGCAATTTTCAGCCATTTTAAAATGCTACCTTTTGCCCCACTTGCACTTCCAGAGGTGCAGTCTTTTTCATTTAAATGAGACTGGTCCTCAAAGTATTCAAATGGCCTTAAAATTAAAGTTATTAAGTAACAGAGTCTGTAATTAAGTGAAAGCAGTTTTATAGGCAGGAGCATAAACAGCACTTGCATCTTTGGACCATAAGTCATCTTAGCCCAATTACTCCATTTATGAGTCTAATACGTAGATGTGAGAATCCAGGTTAGTAGAATATCCAGTATAAAATCAATATTATGTGACAGGTATTTGTCCTTCATATAGCTCCAGTCTTCCCAATCACCTAGAATTTTTGTTCCCTTGTCTCTGAGTTTCCTTTCTTGCCTTCCTAATTAACAGGATTCCTATTTGCCCCCAAAGAGTATGACCTTCAGTTGGCTTCTTTGTCACTCTGTGGCTTGCTTCATTCTCTTTGTGGAAGACAGTCTCTGCATGGGTTAGCAGCTGTTAACACCTGAGCTTCAGTTGCATGATATGGACTTTGCTTCAAATCCTGTCTGATTTCCTAAACCAAAACCAATGCCTATGCAGGTATTTCTGTCTTGCACAAAATCAGAGGCCTGACAACCTACATAAGAGTGAAAATTTGAGACTTATTCCCATCTGTGTTTTCCCAGTCTGGGTAGCCAAAGAACTAACCCATATAACAAAAATAACCTTAAGCTCAGCATTTTCAGTTCAAATGGACAAAAAAATGACAAAAAACCCAAACCAGAACCTAACCAAACTTTGTTCAAAAATCTTTGTCTAGCTGAAGATTCAGTTTTGCTGAAATACCTAGAAAGCCAGTCTCATGGATGGTTAAATTGAGATCAGTGAGGGCATAATGAGGAGACCACTGGAAAATTCATATCTCAGATAGATGTCATCAATAAATTCAGTATCAGCTATGCATAAAAAGAAACCACAGTTGTACTGCTTTTATTCTTGCTTTACACAATTATTTCCATTCGATTTGCTACCTCTGCTTAAGCACTTATTCATCTCACCTGTGTTTATGGACCTAACAGCAGTACTTAAGTTGGAAGCATAAGCATACTTAACAGTTAAGGAGAGAGAAAGGCAGCTCTGCAGAACAATTCAGAATTAAGGTGGTCTCAACCCCCTGTAGAGATGCTTGTCTCTGTCCTCTGACAACAGCCAGTGCCTACAGCAATCATGCTTCCAAATTAGGTCCTTCATTTAATTGGGTCAATCAGGATCCATCTGGGGCATTGTCTTAAATTAGAAAAAACATCGCTGATCTCTTTCTTTATACTTTTTTTTACAGTACCTGAACAATAAAATCTTAAACTTTGTTAGTTTTTGCTCCATGATACAATTTAATATAATAACATAGGGTAAGCAAATAGATAGTTGATATTATGCTGTGATCCTGGCAGACTTTCTAAGCCAATTAAAGTCAATGTAGATCAGTTTTACGCCTGCAGGGAGTAGTCATAGCTATACACTAAATGATTTAGAGGAGCAGCAGAGAGTATGGTAGCAGGAACAACAGGACTGCCTTGGGTCTTTGTATTAATTTAAAAAATACAATGGAGGAAAGTGCATGAATGAGTTGGTAAGATTTTAGCTTCCTGGCCTGCACAGAAATGCTGGTTCCAACTTGTAATATCCCTAATGGCAATAGATATCCAGAGGGTGTCATCTTATCTGCTGGACAGCTGTACATCTGCAAATGCTGACTGTACTTAGTATATTGGCAGGGACTGTGGGGATGGAGGCCAGAATTTGCACATGTGGTTGTTAAATTCCTAAGCTGAACCCTCCAGCGAATATTGTAAACATATCTTCAACACAGCAGGAACAATTCTACATGAGCATTATGTTTCTTTTCCAGGAGGAATGTTGACACTAATTCTTATAAAAAAGGAATGAGCACAGGGAGTCTGTTGACTACAGCGTAGCTGAAATGGGTAAACGAAGGAGATCCTATTGCTACAGGAAGGAGAAGGCAGACAGTAATGATGTGACAGTAAGCACCAATCACAAGATATCTGGGAAGACAAAGAACAAGGGTTAAATCACAGATGTGGCCGTTCAGCTTATTCTCTTATACGTTACATATCAGGTGTCATGCTCAAATACCAGAGAGGTGAAAAGCTGTACAAGGAGGCATGCAGGTGACTCTATATACCCAAATGCTGTATATATGTATTTTTAAAGCATGAACTGAAGTTCTGTTACATAGAAAATAAAATTGAATTTGTTGGACTCAAACAAAATATCTGTAATGCATTGCCTCCTTAGTCTTTTTTCCTCATCTGTAAAACAGGAATAATAACCTCACCCTATTGCCCACTATCTACGCAGTGAGATTCCCATTCAGAAATTTTAAGGCCAGAGCTTCAAATAGTTCATCACATCTGATGTGCTTGGATGCACAAATTGTCATTCATTATTCCTGTATTTAGCCTAATAATTGATATTTGAGTAAACAATAGCCTCTTTTGTAAAAGGTCTGAGATTTTGAAGACTATAGTATGTGGAGTCTATCTTCACTGATAGCTTTTGATTAAAAATATATGTCTCGTTTCCAGCTTGAATTGATCTAGCCTCAGACCCTCTTTCTTGAGATGTGTTTCTTTCCTAGTCTGTAGATCTCACAGGAGCAGCACAGTGGGCCTTGAACTCAATACCATTAGATGTCCATGTAATACGAGCAAGAATAGTTCTTCATTTTATTCAGCTGCAGTAATAATATTTGATGTGGGGAAATGTGGGGGAAGGGTTTGATCTGCAAGCATTTGAGTTACCAGCAGTTCTCCTCGGCCTGCCTTAAATGTATTAACGTTCCCACTTTCAGTTGGTAAAGGGGGAAATAATGATAAGTGTCACATTACAGGGCAATTTGAGCCTGTTCATTATAAGTCTACAGGAGATATTTTCTCAGCAGCGCTAGCACCAGAACACAATGCAAGTCCAAGAGCAACAAATCACTGCAATAACCCAGTGGTCAAAGAAATTAATTCAGATAAAGAATAAGAAAGCCCAACAGTTTTAATTTCTTTTTATCCTTTCAGATATAAAAATGACATTTAACAGCAGAGTCATTACACTATGCTTTTCACCTGATAAAGAAGTAAATATCTGCTAACATTTTTTAACTCTTCCTTTGCTATAGTTGAACTGGTTTATGTTCATTCTGCTTCCTGATGGTTTGTTGAGAATCAAATGATAGGGTAGACTTACAGCTCCAGCCCTGTGTATTGAAATAAGGGTATGTTGACAAAGGTGGATTAATGTCTGTGTTTGGCACAATACCTCTATGGCATGTGAAGACACATGCTTTAAAAACAACAACAACAACAAAAAAAACCCCAAAAAACCCACCCAAACTAAAATGCAGCAACTTTTAAAGCATGCTCTTCTTTCAATTCTACTAGGCTACTTTGTGAAAGAAGGAACAGGACTGGAATATGGCATTATTCACCTGAGTAAATATCCCTGTAAAGGTAGGAAAACCTGAAATTTATTGACCTCCAGCTTGACCTCTCTGGTCCTATATTGCTGGATGGTAGCTGCTGAAAAGAAAAGAGAGGAGATTTTGTACTTCCTTATGCAGAAGAACAGAGATAAGTGATGAACATATAAGTGTAGGGGACATCTTCCCTTGATAT
>VXBO01001409.1:0-19020 GCA_013400135.1 Rhinoptilus africanus | reverse complement strand
GATGAATATATTGAAGAGGACTGGGCCCAGTACTGACCCCTGGGGAACACTGCTCATCACTGACCTCCAACTAGACTCCACGCCCCTAATCACAACCCTCTGGGCTCTGTCCTTCAACCAGTTCTCTATCCACCTCACTGTCCAAACTAGTCAGGAACTATGTCGTTCTTCAGTAAAAATGTCAGATGTGAAACTTTTGGGTAGATAGTTAATTATAGCTTTCTGCTTAACTCCTTTTTAAGAGCTATCCCAAACCCATAAACTTCTGATGATTGTTTAACACAGTGCAGCTACTAAAAGATTTTTTTAAAAATTATTATACTGTGAATTGCTTTTCCCTTTCTTAGTTATCTTTTGCTTTCACATTTCAAGCCTTATGCCCTTTTGTTATAATGACAACTCATCTCCAGTATACTTTAACCAAACCTTTGTTCTTGCTCTCTTCCTTATAATTAATCTATCCATGTGTCCATGTAATTTAAATGAGTAATAAACTATGAGGGTTTTTTGCTTTTTTCCCCCTATAGCACTTTATTTTATGAAATCATGGAATTTCAGAGTTGGAAGGGACCTCTAGAGATCATCTAGTCCAACTCCCTGCCAAAGCAGGATTGACCAGACCACATTACTCAGGGCTGCATCCAGGCGGGGCTTGAATGTCTCCAGAGAAGGGGACTCCACACCCTCCCTGGGCAGCCTGTGCCAGTGCTCTGTCACCCTCACTGTAAAGAAGTTTTTTCTCACCTTTGATCAGAACTTCCCATTTTCCAGCTTGTGCCCACTACCCCTCATCCTGTTACTAGGAACCACTGAAAAGAGCCTGGCTCCATCCTCCTTAAACCCACCCTTTAGACACTTGTAAACATTAAAAAGGTCTCCCCTCAGCCTTCTCTTCTCCAGGCTAAAGAGTCACAGCTCTCTCAGCCTTTCCTCATAAGGGAGATGCTCCAGTCCCTCAATCATCTTTGTTGCTCTGCGCTGGACTCTCTCTAGTAGTTCCCTGTCTGTCTTGGACTGGGGAGCCCAGAACTGGACACAATCCTCCAGTTGTGGCCTCACCAGTGCAGAGTAGAGGGGGAGGATGACCTCCCTTGACTTGCTGGCCACACTTTTCCCTATGCAGCCCAGAATTCCATTGCCAGCATATTCTCTTCTTATGACCCATCAAACACTCATGCTTTGTTTGCTTCCTCAACAGTTTCCCCTGGATTACTGTATTCTTCAATCCCTTTCCTTGTATTCTTGTCATGGCTGATGGACATGAGAAAACCATGCTGCAATCCATTCAATGTATTTGTACTATAGGTATCTCTCATAACTCGGCAGGCAGTAACTTAATAACATGTTGCAGATTTAGATGTGAGTAAAACAAAGGTCTTTGGAGTACACCAGTTCATCTCAGGAGTAATTAATGAATTTTTAGTAAGTATCATTAATTTAGTGATGAACTTCCAGCTCACTTCTGATTACACTGTTGTACACTCACACTGTTGCAATTTTTGAAATCTCTAATTAAATTGATGGTGCTGTTACAGCAGAAATGATGGAGAAAAGGACAGTACAGTACTTGAAATTGAGATCTATGTAGTAGTTTGTAGGCCAGCATACTTTAATCAAGACCAAACAGTAGAAGTTACATTGATAACTGACTTTCAAATACTCTGCAATACTACAAAAGTCAGACAAAAATTAGCATTTATTTCAGATGGGATAGTTTTCTCAGTGTATTTGGTAAGTGGCACTTTCAGGTCAGGGTGAAAGATACCTGTGATAGATCAGTGGGCTAAGTGGCTACTATTCATCCTCTTTTGTAGTTATAATCACAATCTTGGTTTCCCCCTCTCAGTTCTTGGTTTCATTTTTACTAATACATACTTTTTGGAACCTTACTTTGCTCTGTGTTGAATTTTGTTTCATTGTTGCATTCAATAAAACTCATCTTTTTATTATATGCTATTTTTCTCCAATTCCTCTACAGTTTTTATTTTGCCCTCTAGAAAAAAAAAATAGTCAGATCTCTAAAATTTTTAACTTGAGAAGGTAAAATACAGAAATAAATACCTAAGAGGAATATCTATTTTTTTTCCTATTTTTTACTGGTAAAACCAACCCTAAATTTCCTACAGCCTTCAGACACCAAATAAAAGCTAGAAAGGTACCACACGAAACATTAGCACTGACTTGCAAGCCATACATTAATGACACTTTCATGATACCTTAAAGAGGGTGTTGGATTGGGTAAGCTAAAACAATACTGAAATTCATACCTTTTAAAGAAGCAATGATGTAACATTATAAATAAGAGCATGCCAGAAAGCCATATAAAATTAAAATATAAAGCCCTTAACAAGAATTTAACTTCTCTTCTCAAGAGGTACTGCTAATCTTTGTCAGTAATGAAGTAAAAGAGAGCCTTCTATTCATAGGAACAGAACAGCTGTTCCTTTTTTAAAGACGGGGAAAGAATGGCACAGAGAGAAAAAAGGACAATTTTTCATCCGGGAGGTTGAGCAGTTTAAGAGAGTACAGAATTTGTAGTGCTCAGCTCAGACTGCAAACTACTAGAAATAGATTACAGTGGCCATGCACAGGCACTTGAGTATTTTGATCATTAAGCATCTGGGCAAAGGCTGTCTTCTTTTGCTATCATGTTGAATACATCATCAACCCAGAAGCATACACATTTCAGAAAAGTTAATTATCTTTCAGTGACTAAAGTAGCATGACAATTGCTTGTTTATCAAGTTACATATGAGACACCCAAGCTAGGTCGAACCTGAAAAACATGCAGTTTTGAATTCTTTTGATTCCTGTTCATGTTTTCAGACAGTAAAACCTATATATAGGAGGTGCTGCTTGTTTGCTTGTTTGTCTTTTTAAAGTGAGAGATTCAATCTTGTCCATATAAATTACCTTGTAAATATTCATCTCAAACTTCTATGCCAAAATGGAATCCAAAATTCAGAGCCAAGTAAGTTTCATGAAGCATCATTGCTCTCACAGAATGATTAATTCATCACAGTGAAAGACAGAGGGTAAACTGTTTCTCTTCTCCTATAGCACCTCTTCATTCCTGGCAGCATGTTCTTACGTCTTGACCCATCATACATTTATAGCATACATGCTATTTTCTTCTCATCTGCTTCACATCTGCCTTCTCTGTATTCATAGCTTTAATCCCAGTAGTTCCTTTCTAGTGCTTCTGTGATTGCCAAAGTGCACGTGTAAATCCTGCTGTAAAACTCCATGTTCCAGTAGATGCCGGCTGCTCTCCATGGAAGGATGGCAGCTATTCACGAAATGACGGGCTGCCTTTTTTTCTGTCTGAAGTAGAAGGCTATAGTCTTCAAAGGCTGGAAGAAACAAAGCCAGTTTATTACTCTAGGCAGAATGATTTGTGAATGCTGCCAGCCTAGTGATGTTCTGCTGCCTTATGTACCCTGCATCCCCTTGGCATTGCATTTAAATAAATTAATACAAGCACTAATGGATCACCTGATTCAGACAGGTGACACTATAAGTGTATTACAAAGAAAAACAGGTGAAAAGAAATTTTAGATCAAGCTAATGAAAAAATGCAAGTGCATATGTCTTCTATTGACTGCCACGTTGGCTTTATCTGCTTCTAGCTCTAGGAAGATATGCTAGTCTCTTCAGGTACTTTTCTGTGAAAAAAAAGTGGAAAAGCTAAGTTTTGGAAACATACAGAGGCAGTAGCAGGAGTGGTATCCTGAAGCTACTCTCTTTCTGCTGCTGGGGCGTTTAGTAAGTGCTAGGCATTGGAACAGGATGTTCTGTAAGAGGCAGCCATCTGACTGGAGAAATGTGGAGAGGGGAGTAATTTTCTGTACCATTAGGGAGCCTTGTGCTCTGGAGTTCAGCCCATCAAATCACAGCAGGAAAATTGCCTGTCAGACCTTCCAAGCCTTGCTTACCTATGCCTGCGCTGACCTTATTGGTATTCAAGCCCTAGTGCAAGGATACAGGGAAGCAAATTGGCCTCCTTAATGTCACACAGAACAAGGACCTCTTAGAAAAGGGTCTCTGATTCTATATTCAGCTGCTGTCAGCTCAGGAGCCTTGGCTGGCCCATGTTGTGGTTCACTTTTGTATATTTGCAAAGTGATATCTTGTTGGAGAAACACCGAAGATGTTGGATGCCTTTTCTACTACATACATTGCTAGTCCATATGGAGTATATTGTGCCCAATTAGTTTTATGGAGTGTGTTGTGTAAGGGTTGATTTATTTGCTAAATAAAACACATGTAACTCTATATGCTTTCTACTTTGGGGACATGCAGTGCCATTTAATTGGCTTGTATAGATAGCTTGTGTTTTTTTGACTTTTTAATAAAACCTTCTGGTATAGCTGTCTCTTCACATTTCCTTACAATTAAGTGGATGTCAATATGGTCAACAACAAGTACTTAAGAAACACGGAACTTTATTAAACTTACATTTATAATGCAAGGAAAAAATTAGGAACAATGAAGTCAGACTGTTCAATGCTAAAAATATGCAAATAAGCCTTTAAACTAAATTTTGAAGTTTAGATTGCAGAAGTGAAGTAAGTGGAAAAAGGAAAAAAAAAAAGACAACTTAATTAGTTGCGATATTCGCTGCCATCAGTGCCTCTTGTGGTTTGTTTTCCCTTTTCACCCTCTCTTAAGCATTTTCTGTCATAAACGTTGCAGTCTGGCTTGTCTTCCAAAGATTGCTTGGTTAATTCTGCAAATGTTCTGTAACTATCACTTGTACAAGTAAAACATTTCTTTTTTTTTTCCCCCTTTCAGGACCTCATGTTACTAACTCTAGGCTGATATAGGAGCATAAGTAGAAGTGCACCCAATTAGTCTGAAAGTGGCCCTGTTAGAGCACCTCCGTATGTTTGATTTAATGGCCACACCAGTAGGAGACAAATGCTGAATCACTAGATCATCATCCAAGAGATGGTTTTACTGTTACACAATATTTAAATGTATTTTTACTTAAAAGCTAATACAGTGTTTACTAAAAAATACTTTTTCAGTATTGTAAATTACAAAAAACCCACTATGAAATGCCTTATTAAGTTTAAGCACAAAGACACAACCATTTGCTTTTTCTTTGTAGGTATTTCAGTCCTTAATATGAACTTTCTTATTTTTATTATTATTCAGCAGGCACTTTCTTTTCCTTTCTCCTTCTTCTGGTGCTGCATAAAAGACTGAGTAAAAGCTATGATCTTTGCTATGCTAGAACATCCCTCCCTTGTCTTTTACTAGGTGTTGGTTTTTTGTAATGGGACTTTGCATAGCCCTCCAGGAGTGTACCATGGTATCTGAGGCTTGTGTTACTTCTTCCTATCTCTTTTTTCAATTTCTTTGATTAATTTAATTCTACTATAAATATTAATTAGCACCTTCCTGGATCCTGGTTTCTTCTCTTTATTATAGACTTCTGAAGACATAAGAACATAAGAATGGCTGTAACAGGTCAGATTAAAGGTCCACTTAGCCCAGTAACTGCTTTTCATAACTGACCAATAGCACATAACACATGTTCTAGAGAAAAATACGAAAAGGATAAGCAAACAATGGTGCTCCCTTCTTCTTCCCGTATTGTAAATTACACAGGTAATATTCTGCTTATATGCTATCTGAACCAGCAATGACATCTTTATTCTGCATTGTCTTTGATTAATGTTGCTTCCAGGAAGCTGATAAACCTTCTGCATCTTATTCTGAGATCAGTAAATGCATATCCTTCATATTAGATGCCCCTCAATTTTTTTCTCTTGGAATATTATACTTCTTGGAATCTACTATCTTGGAACTAAATAATTCTGAAACATAATGCAATATAATAGAGCAGCATGGTGGAAAGAGACCTAGGAGTTCTGGTGGACAACAGGATGACCATGAGCCAGCAATGTACCCTTGTGGACAAGAAGGCCAATGGCATCCTGGGGTGCATCAAGAAGAGTGTGGCCAGCAGGTGGAGGGAGGTCATCCTCCCCCTCTACTCTGCCTTGGTGAGGCCCCACCTGGAGTGCTGTGTCCAGTTCTGGGCTCCCCAGCTCAAGAAGGACAGGGAACTGCTGGAGAGGGTGCAGCAAAGGGCTACCAAGATGATGAGGGGACTGGAACACCTCTCCTATGAAGAAAGGCTGAGGGAATTGGGTTTCTTTAGTCTGGAAACAACATGACTGAAGAGTGACCTTATCAATGCTTATAAATACTGAAAGGGTGGGTGTCAGGAGGATGGGGCCAAGCTCTTTTCAGTGGTTCCCAGTGACAATACAGTGGGCACACACTTAAGCACAGGAAGTTCCACCTAAACATGAGGAGGAACTTCTTTCCCTTGAGGGTGGCAGAGCACTGGAACAAGCTGCCCAGGGAGGTGGTGGAGTCTCCGTCTCTGGAGACATTCAAAACCCGCCTGGACGCATTCCTGTGTAACCTGCTCTAAGGTGGCCTTGCTCTGGCAGGGGGTTGGACTAGATGATCTCCAGAGGTCCCTTCCAACCCTATGATTCTGTGATTCTATGATAATATCACAACTAATTAAATTAGGAATCTGTTGGTTAGAGTTAGCAAAAATCCCTTCTCCCTCTCTCACTGCGTATCATATTTTCAGTTTTATGAGGATACAATATACCTTTCTAGACCCACTTTTCTCATACAGTAGTGGACATCTAACTGCATTAGGAACAGAGTCACCAGTCCCTGTGAGCTTTGTCAATGGAGCACTGAAACAAAGACAATGAAGTTTGATATATATATTTGAGGCATAGTCAACCCATTTAAAATTTGATTTGTCTAAATTTTGCAGTATTTTCTTCTGGAGCTGTGTGCAGCCAGAATGACAGTGTGACTCAGTAAGATCACTAAACTTAGTTATTTTCCAAGCCTGTATCAGAAAACCAGTTTGCTTGCTGTCTATTTTGTGAACGTAGATCTAGTTTCTTGCTGAAAGAATTTTCTTGTTAGTTTAAAAAATAATGAAATTAGTCTTTAGTTTACCTTTTGTTTACATTCCTGTGTTGTTTGGTACATGGTTAGAGAGTTCTGAAAAGAAATAGCCATAACATTCTCAAACTCCCTGCAACCGACGTTAAGCAGATACATTTGAAAAAGCACTTGAAAATAATTTCTAGTTAGAATCTGACAAAATATTAAAATAAAGATTATTTATCAATTATATAGTCTTGGTTCCAAGATAATCGTTATTTTTAGACCATGACAATGGCATTGTAGAAATATCTATTTTTCTGTGGCTTCCTTTTTGTGATTTTGTGTGTGTTTTTGGAGAATTTTAAGAACAAAACACCAGGAATAAAAACAGAAAAGCAAAAAAAAATTCAGTTGATTTTTAAGAATGTTTAAATCTACATGAAGGAGAACGTGTGGAGTCTTTAGTTGAAGATGGAGGCAGTTCCTTTAGCTCCAGAAAGTGAGAAGTCAAAAAAGGCTTTTCTATAACTCATTTCCCTAATTTAACTGAGAATCTCAAGATAAAAAAGAAATTATAGTTGCCCAAAATTTGAATCAGCAAGACGTTACCATCATTTCTGCTTCCAGACTCAAGGCTGATGGGAGGAGAAGCCAATAAACATCTTTCACTTGCATTTCTACTCTTCTTTTCAGTTCTTATCCCATGAGACACTAGCTGCAGCCTTTTAGGAAAATGATTTCTTCATAGTTTTTTTTTGTTCCTGTTGAGAATATTGTAATGACACCAATGAGTTGACATAAAACACATGTATATTACATGGAACACTACAGGTGCAGGAGAAAATTAGTTTCTTGAGTATTGCAGAAAAAATGCTTACATTTTTAATTCAAGTTTTTCTTTAGATATATTTTAGTAGGAAAAAAACTTTTACTCTTTATCCTTTAATTTTTATACTTCCTATATGAATCAGGAGAGACTGAGGGTTTTTTTTCCCTGATCCTTGTGATACAAACCTAATTCTTCATTTAGAAGTGCAGAAACTTAGTAACAGATAATGGTTTTTTGTTGCTTGAAATGCCTTGTGAGATGGTTTTTCTTTTTTTCTTCAGCAGTCACGCAGTGGCCATGCTGTGGCAGTAGATTCTGTAAATCAAAGGGTTACAGAAGCTATTAAATAAACTTCAGCATTTCTCACTTTGCAAGCCCTGCTTTCATCTTCCATGCATACCTCCGGAGTTTGTAAAGACTTCATACTACGCTCTCTGTACCTCTGAGAAAACACTACTTGAACTTCTCTTCACAAGTACCATATGATCTGAGTTCTCTCTGGTCTCCTCCATCCTCCTTTCTGTGGACCATCCTTCTTAGCCTGAAACTTATCTGGACCTTGGTAAGGAATTACATCTTATACTATCTGATTTTTTTTTTAAATTATTTCTACATAGAATACATAATTCAAAATAATTCAAGAGTGATGAGAGAAGGAGTACTAAAACAACATAATACAAATGTCGCACATTTTTTGGATATAATTATATTGTTAAGAATAATATTGTGGTGATATCACAGCATTAAACTGGCTCTCCAGTCGTTGAACCTGTCAGAAACAAATGCCACGTTTACTGAAAAACATGTTTCTGATTATCCCAAATTTTTCACAGATTCAACACAAATAGATGGGGAAAATATTCATAAGCAGGAAAATGGATCACAAACATTTAGTTTCCCAGATGACTGCTCTAATGACTAGAATTGGGATAATCTTTAATTGGATTACTTGGAATGGTCTTGTCCTTTTTTTCTGCACTACCAGAATGGTGTCCTTTCTACCCAACAGACATTTAGAACTTGTTTTTTCTAAATTGCATTCCCCTCTACAAGATTTTATGCAGTTGTATTACTTCCAGCAATATTTAAACTTCTTCATCAATATTTAAGCATATTTTGGGAAGTAAGGTATATCACTGTCTACAGCAATGGAAAAGGATCACCTTTATCAGCCTATCACTACTGCAAGAGTCAAAACTTGTAAAAATTCTGTTTAACATTCCTTCTGGAAAAGGGACTGATTATATATCTCTTAATACTGATAAAGTGCCTGAATAACCATAATTTATTCTATTTCCTAGCACATCTACCCCTTTTCTATTTGGTATCAAAGAATATTTGTTTCACTAAAATCAATTTTTATTTTGTTATCTATTGAGTTCCACTTCCAGAGAAAAAACAAATAAACAACAACAAAAAACATTTCTAGAGTCCTATTTAGGGCATTTCTGCTGTGTGTGTATATGTGTGTGAACATGTGCACAAATACGAAAACAGATAAACAAACACACTTATTTTTTGTAAATAACAAAAACTTTAAGGCATTTGAATTATAAGACATGGATTACTAGGTTGTAGGTAACTAGAACATCTGAGGCAGCCAGCTAGGCTATCAAACATAAGTATAGAAAAAGAAAGCAAAATAAATTCTAGTTGCATTAGGCATAAAAAGATAGGAGTTTGATTTTGAAATTCTTTGTGTCTTCAAGAGACGCAAGTGTGTGTTCTCTTGTACCCAAACACATCAGTAACAGGAGAAAACATTATGAGGAAAAGGCTGTGTGTAACTAATAGGAGATGTACATTTTTCTAAGACATAGAAGCAGAAAAAATGTGAAATATTTTATTAGTCTTGAAAGTATTTTAATTAATTAAGATATTTTTTAAAGATATATTTCTCCACAACATTTCTCTGATAGGTTATTCTCAGTCTTTTTCTCATCTTTGAATAAAACTCCTTGTTCTCTTTACTGATAACTTGCTCTGAAGCAGGCAATGTGATAATATCCACTGCTTATAGCATCTTCCTGGATTAAGAGAGAGAAAAGATTCCTCCTTCTTATTCTGAACTCCATCACTAGAAAATCAAACTGTTATCTTACAGTTTTTCTTAAAACTGGAGCAATCCACTAACCTAAAATTCAAGATGTTAAACACTTGTTTAACACATCAAATTTATGAAATGTGGGATTTTGATACATCCTGGGCACTCAGATGGAATTTCAGGTTTGTATACAGACTTTGTACATGGGATTGTATGACCAGTGTGAATCGTCTTCCCTATTTATCTAAAAAATATTTTGATCTGTTGTCCTTTCTTCATGCAGTGGCAATTAAATAATCTCAAGTAGAGGGGAAATTAAATGAAATAAAGCATATTGGAAGGATTTGTTTCATCCCATCCATATCTCACTTTCTAGTTTGGTCAGTGCTGAGAAATAAGCCCTTCTAGGTCATGATTCATCCCATCCTAAAGCAGACAGCTAAAATAGGTCAGATGAATCATGCTCTGAAAAATGCTGCTATTTTTCCATTGATTATAAAGGGAGCCTAGAGGGAAAATCATAGATAAGAATGTTTCTGTGGTAGATTTCTAATATTACATGAGATGAATCCAACCCATGATATATCTCCTAACAAACAGCACTGACAGCAAGCATGACCGGAAAAACTTGTCATGTTTTTAAAGGAAGGGACATAGAGAACTGAATTTGAAGAAAAACTACTGATCAGTTAATGACTGTAATCAAGATGTAAAGTACCAGTGTTTGTCATGGACAAGTTTCAGCATAAATCAAGGATAAAGTTATATCTCATTAATTGAATTAGTTGGAAATAAAAAACAAGGCAATCAAAAATGCTATCTGAGTATTCAGGAGTTCAAATCTATATGTTCGATATTGATTCATAGTCCTTCTCTAGCCACTAGGCATCATAGCATCCCATGGGAGCTATAGTGCAGGACTAATCGGCACAAACTCCATCAGTTTGTATGAATAAACACAAGTGCTGCTGCTCTCAACTTTAGCACTTTGATTTTCATTTTAACTATGAAAAAGAAGAAAATTAATGTCACTTCAGTAGATTTTAAATAGAGCATTATGGAACTTCAGTAAATCACTTCTATTGAAATTACACACAGAACAGTATAACAGATGCAAAGTGACTGATACTTGCAAAAGTAAAGCTATTGCCAAACATTATCTGAAATAGTTTCACTAAGCCAATGTAGAGAAACTAGTACATTAAACTCCAATAAACTACTGTAGTGGAGCATTACTAATTTGCTGCTTCTGTGCAAATGAGTTGAACAAGTAGCTGTACTTGAAAGATGAATAAGAATCAACAACATCTGCAGCATTAGTATGAAGATATTAAGCCTGAAGTAGTTGGGGGAAATTACTAATAACAAGGAGCTAGGAAGGATATGAATAAAATTTTGGATCCTTGTAGAAGAAATAGTGACCTCAGCTGTGACCCGTTGCTCAATCAGTTAGTTTGCTAAGTGTGGAGCTTAGCAAGAGAATGAACCAAAATCAGAGCTCCGAAGCAGATTTTTTTCTTAGCTAAGCTCGTCCTTGGCATGGATAATTGCCATTTGTCTTTTTCTCTTCCATCTTATTTGTGTATGAGTGGCTCTTCTATTACAGCAACAGCCTCCAGAGTATAAAGGCTTACATCAGAATTAAGTGAAAAGATAACAGTCTTTGTGCATTTTTGCTAACAAAGTAATCAAGCAAGTTATAACAAAATACTGGTACATAAATGAGTCTTCTGAGCAAAGCACTGGTTTGTAAGGCAAGTCGGTTTGCAATAGCATAAAGAAGACAATCCTACTGTATCAAAGACTTTGGAAAGTATGACTTTTGTAAGTGAACAGGAAATGTCCACCGATCATAATATTTTCAATACCCTGAATATCAGACTGCAAATATCGGTGTGTAGAATCATAGAATAGCTGAGGTTGGCAGGCACCTCTGGAGATCATGTAGTCCAACTACCCTGCTCAAGCAGCGTCACCTACAGCAAGTTGCTTGGGGCTGCGTCCAATCAGGTTTTCATTATCTCTGAGGATGGAGACACCTCAGCCTCTATGGAAAACCTACTGCAGAACTCAAGCACCCTCACAGGAAAAACAAAAAAACCTTTTCCTTATTTTAAATGGAATATCCTGTGGTTTGGTTTGTGCTCATTGACTCTGATCCTGTCACTGTGCAGCATGGAGACATGTCTGATTCTGTCATCTGTACTCCCTACTGCCATCAAGTATTTATACACCATGCTAAGATTCCCCCTTGCACCTTCTCTTCTCCAGACTGAAGAGTCCCAGCTCTCTCAGCCTCTCCTTGTATGACAGATGTTCCAAGTGCTTAGTCATCTTTGTGGCCCTGTGCTAGACTTGCTTCAGTAAGTCCATTTCTCCCTTGTACTGGTCAGTCCATCACTCCAGATGTTTCTTGCTAGGGCTGAGTAAAGCACTGGGGCAGGGGAAGTTCACCCCCCTCGACCTGCTGGCAACGCTTTGCCTGATGAAACCCACAAGGTGTTGGCTTTTTTTTTGCTGCGAGAGCACATTGCTGGCTCATGGTCAGTTTGCTGTCAGCCTTGACCCCCCAGATCCTTCCCTACCACTCTGCTTTCCAACTGGTTGACCCCAGCCTGTCCTGGTGTTTGGAGCTCTTGGATGCATTTGCCTTTGTTGAATTTCATGAGAATCCTGCCTGCCCATTTCTCTAGCCTGTGGATGGTCCTGTGAATGTCAGCACACTGCTCTGGTACATCAGTTGCTCCTCACAATTTTGTATCATGTGCAAACGTGCTGAGGGTGCACTCTGACCCATCATCGAGGTGATCAAAGAAGATGTTAAACAGTACTGGCTACAAAATTTACCCTTGGGACAAACCACTAGTTTCTGGCCTACAGCTGGATTTAGTATCTCTGATCACAACTCTCTGAGCCAACACTTCAGCCAGTTTTCAACCCTTAGCTACCCAACCTACTGTCAATCCTTTACTGTCAAATCAATTACTGTCCATCTATCTGGACTGTGTTTCATCACTTTGTCTATGAAAATGTTATGGAAGACTAACTAAAGGCATTGCTCTCCACTGAGCTGGTCATTTCGTCATAGAAGGCTGTCAGGTTGGTTGAATATAATTTCTGCTTTCTAAATCCATGCCAACTATTCTTAATTGCCTTCTTGTCCTTACTGTGTTTGGAAATTATTTGCAAAATTATTTGCTCTATCTATTCCCAGTGTAATATTACATAAATATTTTTTTAAAATATTTGTATTGGACAGATGGTAAATCTTACTATATGAAAAATCTCAAATTTATATCATACCCATAACAAATCTTTGCGATATGCACAACTTTTTTTCAAGTTAGAAACTTAAATTTAAACCTGGATCAACCAAAAAAAGAACCTGCATTCATAAAAACTGTTTAGGAACAAATCAAAACAAAACCACACAGAACTTGAAGGTAAATAATATTTAAGCAGTATTCCAATGAAAGCAAAACTAAAGAAACAGGAAGGCTTTTCACAAAATCATGAATTCCATATTACTCCAGGCAACAATGCAGAAGGGAGCCAGTTGTAGGTCAAATGCCATCCAGTATAAAATATTTTTAACTTAGCATATAAACTGAAGGTTAAAGAGTAAAAATCTGTCTGACGTAAGGCATAGATACTGAGCATACATTTTTGGTAGCAACATCTGAAATCAGATGGGAAAAACATCATTAAAAATGCTTAAATATATCCAGAAACAGGCCAAAAATCAGGAAACTGTGCTGTCCAGGTAAATAAGCTTTTACAGTGCAGAGTATTTGTAGATTTAAATCAATCCCTTTTTATTGGGTTTACCTATCAAGGTTTTTGTAGTCAGGGGGCTGCAGGGGTGGCTTCTGTGAGAAGAGAGCAAGGATTGCTCTACCTGGACACAGCCACTTTCAGATAGCTCCAAAACAGACCCACTGCTGGGCAAGCTGAGCCCATCAGCAATGCTGGTGGCTCTTCTGTGATGACACAGTTAAGAAAGGGTAAAAATGCTGTGCAGCAGCTGAGAAAGGAGTAAGAAAAAATGTGAGAAACAACATTGCAGATCCCAAGGTCAGTGAAGGAGGGAAGGAGGTGCCTCAGGTGCTGGAGCAGAGATTCCCCTGCAGCTGGTGGAGAGGATCATAATGATGAGGCTGTCCTCCTGCAGGCCCTGGAGGACCATGTCAGAGATATCCACCTGCAGCTCACAGAGGAACCCACAACAGAGTAGGTGGACATGCCCTCCATGTTCTCAGTAGCCTTAACTAAATGAGCAAAGAGAAGCAGAATGCAATAATAGTGAATGTTTAGGGCTGGAAAGTACCTGTGGGTCCTTTAGTCTAATCCCTGTGCTCAAGCAGAGTAACTTACAGCAGATGGATCAGGACTGCCTCCATACAGAATACCTTTAAGTATGGAAACTTCATAACTTCTCTGAGCAATCTGTTCCAGTTGTCAGCCACGCTCACAGTAACAAAAAAAAAAACAAAAAAAAAGAAGAAAAGTTTCCTGATGAAGGAAGATAAAGACAGCAAAGGGTGAAAATTCTGATGCTTTTAAGTCATGAAAAACTTTTGCACCTGAAAAAAAAGCATGTCTTGAATGAGAAATACTCAGAGAACTTGAACTGTTCTGATTTCATACAAATCACACTACCTTCCAATGTAATCCACATTGGAAAATGACATCTGAGCCAATATGGAAACTGCCTTGCAAATGTTCAAGTGTAGAATCACAATAGAGAGGCATAACGTGTTTCTTAGGCTGTACCATGAGTACAGAACACTGTTAATTATCTTACCTTGAGGGACAGGATCTGACCTCTTTATGCCCCTTGTAATTTAGACGTGCATAATTTAAAATGGGAATCATTATTCTCTGCAGTTGAAAATAGATAATTGTGCCTTCAAAGAAATATGTTCTCAGGGAACTTTCTCAGGTCTACATACGCAGGGTCAAGAGATGTGTATTTTCTTCAGATATAAAATAAAAGACCAAAGAAACACATTTGGTTCAGATGCCCTTGTGCTTTTTAACTTGTAGAGTGCCTTCAGCCTGGGGAATCAAAGCACTTAGATTTTAGAAGCTGCATCCACTTTTAAATTGAAACAGTATTTCCAGTATTCCATAGAAAAAGAATGCTATGTCTCTTTATTTACTTTTACAGTCAACATCCCATTATTTGTTTACTTATCAGTTGTAGAACTTTTTTTTCTTCCCTAGAAGCTATTGCTATTCACTTAATTTTGAATACGTTCTTTGATGAGAAGTTCTGCAACCTGTTTCTTTTCCACCATTGGTCCCTGAAAATGGTTCTTAAAATACTACTGCAGTGTCCTAAAGGTCTGTGTTAAAATCAGTCACTTCCCTACTCCCATTACAGATGAAAATGGAGTAGATTTAAGAACTCAAAGACAAATTTTTTGTTGGGGGAGGGATTGTTTCTGTGAGTGTCTTTTTTTTCTGACTCTTTATCAGTGTTTTAGGAGTTTTGCCTCAAAGGCTTTAAGAACAGAACAGTATTTCTTCTGTAATATTGGAAAGGACAAAAACTTCATGTCCGTATTTTGCATACTTAATCAGCTGTATGTATTCTTGTACAAATCATTCATAGGGATTGTCTAGAGCAGCTATTAGACCAGTCTCCTGGGGTAGGTGCTATCCAAACTCAAAATGGCCCTGGGACAGCATATAGATAATTTAGTTAAGATAAGCAGAAAGAAATTTCAAAATAGAATTTAATTCCACTAGAGATTCTAGAATTTGTGAGTAGGTATAGTTCAATTTGAAGAAAATTGCCTCACCACATCACGAATCTCGGCTTTCTGTGCCATCATGAACATTCTCGCTTATGATAATGCCAAATGGTAATAGCACAGTTTTTCTTTTCTTATGTGAATGATCACATTTACCCTTCATGAGTGTAAAGGCCTTCCCAAGGCTCAAGGCCATGCTCTTTTGATCAATAACAGAATCCATGGCAGAGTGTAGGCTACAGAGGATTGAATCCCACATGACTATGTTCTGTGCCGAAGAAACACAGACTAAACGTAAAAACTAAGCACAAGAAATTTCTCTTTCTTTGAGTGTGTTCCAATTTGAATTTAGACCTAGAAGTAGCTTTGAAAAAAGGAAATTCTCTTGAAAAATATCATCCCTAATTTCCTGGGTTTTGTCACTTAACACCTGAGACAATCTAATCTTAATCTGCAGCCTGTTTTCATTGGGGGTGGGGGGGGTGAGGGGCAGACACAATAGACAAAAAATAAACAAGCAAAAAGCACTGAGAAAATTAATTCATTGTCATGCAAAAATTTTCCCTGAAGAAAAAAACAAACACCAAAACCAAACATTTTTCAATCAGAAATATTTTCTAATTCCAGCCTCTTAAAAACAGGGTCTCCCCACGACTACATAGTTCTCTCTGTATTCATTATACAATAATCCTTTGTTATCTGCCATCATTTTGTATTCCATCTTCAATTAAGTCAAGACATCAAGTGTGACGTTAAGTTTCATTACCAGGTTCCTTGAAAACAGAAAGAAATATTCTGCACCAGTTTGCTAGAAAGCCATGATTTTATAGTAAATTCTTAATCATAAAACTTGAAGTAAAATGTGAAAGTCTTTCTGATGTCCAAGAGGGGAACATGGAACAAAAAAATATGAGAACTTTGCACTGTTTTGTCATCTTCAAAAGGGAAGTTCACGGCTAATTCCTCATTTTTGGAATTTGGGATAGCAAAGATTCAAGTACAATTTGGCATAGTGAGATACTTGTTTAATATATTGAAGTATTTACTAGACAAAAGAGGGAAAGAAAAGTGTTTGTCCTCTAAAATTGATTTTCTTAAAATTAAATATCAGCATGAACCCTGAACCAACATCTATTTTCTGTGAAAACTGTTTAGATTCAAACATGCTAGGTGCTTGACCGTGGTCCCAATATACTAAAATACTAACTGGGAGTATAAAAACATAGTAAAATGCTGAGGAAATCTGGTAGATGCTGATGAACTACTCTATCCAGAGGTCACAGATCAGTCTATAGTGCATCAGGGAGAAAAAAGATATAGCTGTAAAGAAAAGGTAAAAGAAAACAAAATTTATGTTCTAGAAACCAACAGGTGAGACACTGTTTTTCTGAAAACTGTGGAGTTTTTAATACAATTTCTTGTGATCATCACATAGGAAAGGATCAAAGGGAAAAGGAGTATACATTAATAGGCAATGATCAAAGAATTTTTTTAAACTTGTACACTGCCATGCAAGATGACACTTCATGTATTCAGGCACAGCAGCAGCCCAAAATAAAGGTATCATCTTTCTTTTGTACTGGAAGCATTTGTTTAAGAAATCTTTTCAGGAGTTTCTTTACCTGCTTGGATTGTTTGATTCATTGTGTGACATACTGTATGGAACTCTTGATTTAGAGGTTTTTAAGGAAATTTACATTAAGTATTCAGTGACAGGATAAGAAGCAATGGGTACAAACTGAAATCCAAGAAATTCCATTTAAACATAAGAAAAAAAATGTTACTGTGAGGATGAATGAATACTACAACAAGTTGCCCAGAGTGGTTGTGGAGCCTGCATCCTTGGAGATGCTCAAAACCTGAGTTTTGAGTAACCTGCTCTAGGTGACTCTGCTTTGAGTGGGGAGTTGGACTAGATACCTTCCAGAGGTGCCTTCAAACTATTCCATGACTGTTTAATTAGGTGATTCTGTGAAACAGCACAGCCTTTATAAGATTTCTGGTAAAGTCCCAAAGGATGAAACTTCAATGTTAAAAAAAAGTACAGACATGTTTCTACATAATTTGCCCCTTTTCGCAGTCAGAAAGGCATGTTTTTAAATTCTAAATCACTTTGAACAAAACAGTTATTTAAATTTGTATCTAAAATCTTTATGAATCCATAGGGAAAAAACAACCCTTAGTTCACAGTATTAAGAATGAGGTCATGAAATATTGTAGATAGTGCTTGTTTGTGTGGTATGTACCATCTTTTTCCAACTCTTAGTTTCTAAGTCCACTGTCAAGTCATCGCAGGAAACCAGAAATATACTTGCCTTTCAAAAAATTCAACCAAAAATATTGCCAAATTACCATACAATTGTGAAAGGCTGGAAAAGATGTAGATGTGATCCACCTCCAGGACAGAAAAAAGCAGACAGCTGGATGACAGTTAGAAGGGTAATGACAAAACAGGAAGACAGAAATTTTCTCCTTATTAATCAGAATTTGGCTTGCTTTTAAGTTTAAAGTTATGCAGCTAAATTTAATCTGATTTTCAGATGCAGTAAGTGCTGCAGCTTCATTAACTTCAATATGGATGCTCAGCCTCCTACGAAAGTAAGGTCACCTTTCATTAGGTGCTTAAGTATGCGTTTCATGGACTGACTTATAGAGGTACTACACACCCATAACATCCACTGAACTCTGAGGAATTTCAACACCTGTGAAAAATAGGATGTTAATGTCTACTTCTAAGCATGGAACTTTGTGATTGATTCTGATTAAAGAAATTACTAACACAGTTGTGTAAGAACAGAGTTGATTGTATGCAAGAACAGCACTTCCAGAAAATTTTACATTCTCATTAAACTGTGAAAACAAGAAACAATAATGTTTAAGATCCTTCTTCATTTCTAGTGACAATAAATTTCTCAGATTAGTCACACTTCTTCCAAGAAACTGTAAAGTTTTTATTTTTCTTATATTTTCAAAGTAGCATAACATACTGAAGAAATACTGAAATAAAGTATTACTCAGTTTGAATTTAGAAGAAGACTATTAATACCTGCACGTCACCAGCATTCTTAAACTGCACTAAAGAGCTGACCAAAATGTTTCTCTCACTCAGTGAAGCTGGTGGAACATTGTAGATATGAGTGATAAAATACATAGACACATAAAGAATATTATATATTAATAAATTGATATTACTGGTGGTGGCTAAATTAAAAATCCATTATCAGTTTTGAACAGTATTCTGTTTTGAATAGCTTTCAGNNATTCTGTTTTGAATAGCTTTCAGCTAAAGATTTCAAACTTTCTTTAGTGGAAGGGCTTTATTTGAACTGAAGGAGTTCTGTCCTACTAACCCTGACTGGGAAATAAACTCATAACAAAAGGAGGGAGAATGATTGCGGAGAACCATTTTACCATTTCTGATCATGTATTGCCATACTGAGGCTCCAAATATA